>JBBPBX010100942.1:0-12276 GCA_038048925.1 Garcialebias charrua
CAGCTAAAATTACCGGTAAAGGTCAAAAACAAGTGATAAAATCAAGTACCGGTAAGATCAGTGATAAAACAACCAAAAACCATAATAAAATCAATAAAAACAATGATAACATCAACTAAGATCTGAGTTAAAATCATGTGTATCGGTAGGCAGAGTATGGTACGCTCGCTTAAAAATAAAGGTCTTTAAGCCTTGTTTAAAGTCAACCAGTGACTGTGGAGCACTGGTTTAATAAAAATGTGGACATGTGATGTGGACATGTGATGTGATGTTGACAAACAAAGAAACATTTTATGTTGCAGGTCACTTGGTGCGCTCACAGCAGGTCTGTGAGTGCATGTTCGATTCTTTTAGCCCAACACTAATATCTGCCTTTTGTCTTTCTCACGCCAGGTCCAGACTCATCAGATCACTGGCGGCCATATTGTTAATATGGACGAAGTACCGCTTACGTTTGACATTCCGCTTGGACGCAGTGTCTCCCAGAAAGGGGAGAAAAGCATCAACATCCTCACCACAGGCCATGAGAAGTCCCACTTCACAGTGGTTCTGGCCTGTGGTGCTGACGGCACCAAACTTCCCCCCATGGTCATCTTTAAGAGGAAGACCATTCCTAAGGAGGACTTCAGCTCCAGGGTGGTGGTGGCTGTGAACCCGAAGGGATGGATGGACGAAGCGATGATGCTCCACTGGCTGACCAAGTGCTTCGTCCATCGTCCTGACGGGTTCTTCAGGACCAAGAAGGCTCTCCTGGTGATGGACAGCATGCGTGCCCACATCACGGACGCCATGAAGGCCAAGGTGAAGACCCTCAACACTGTGCCCACAATCATCCCAGGGGGGCTGACGAAACTCTTGCAACCACTCGACATCTCGGTGAACAGGAGTTTCAAGGCCTCCCTGAGGAAGTTGTGGGAGGAGTGGATGGTGAGTGGTGAGCACTCCTTTACAGCAACAGGGAGGATGCGGCACGCCACCTTTGCTCAGGCAGTGGAGTGGGTGGACAAGGCCTGGGCTTCTGTGACCACCCGCACCATCAAGTCTGGGTTTAGAAAGGCGGGAATCCAGCCTGCTGGTGCTGAGGCAGAGGACAGCAGTGAGGAGGAGGAGGAGGAGGAGGAACCTCTCACCACTGGCAGGCTGGATCCAACACTGGCAGAGCTTTTCCAAAGCGACACAGAGGATGAGGAGTTTTTGGGCTTTGAATGAGTTGGTATCGTACTGTAAATAATTTGTAAATAAACACCACAAAAACATACCGGGTATCTGTTTCAGTCATCTTTATGTGCAGGTGTACAGGTACCGTAGTACCGGTAATTTCAAAGCTGCTTTATTTAAAGTTTGTGGGTGTACCGGTAAATGTCAAAATGCATTTCACTCAGCTGCACCTCCAGATGAAGCATCTTTCAGCTGCACCTCCAGATGAAGCATCTTTCAGTTGCACCTCCAGATGAAGCATCTTTCAGTTGCACCTCCAGATGAAGCATCTTTCAGCTGCACCTCCAGATGAAGCATCTTTCAGCTGCACCTCCAGATGAAGCATCTTTCAGTTGCACCTCCAGATGAAGCATCTTTCAGCTGCACCTCCAGATGAAGCATCTTTCAGTTGCACCTCCAGATGAAGCATCTTTCAGTTGCACCTCCAGATGAAGCATCTTTCAGCTGCACCTCCAGATGAAGCATCTTTCAGTTGCACCTCCAGATGAAGCATCTTTCAGCTGCACCTCCAGATGAAGCATCTTTCAGTTGCACCTCCAGATGAAGCATCTTTCAGCTGCACCTCCAGATGAAGCATCTTTCAGTTGCACCTCCAGATGAAGCATCTTTCAGTTGCACCTCCAGATGAAGCATCTTTCAGCTGCACCTCCAGATGAAGCATCTTTCAGTTGCACCTCCAGATGAAGCATCTTTCAGCTGCACCTCCAGATGAAGCATCTTTCAGCTGCACCTCCAGATGAAGCATCTTTCAGCTGCACCTCCAGATGAAGCATCTTTCAGCTGCACCTCCAGATGAAGCATCTTTCAGCTGCACCTCCAGATGAAGCATCTTTCAGTGCACCTCCAGATGAAGCATCTTTCAGCTGCACCTCCAGATGAAGCATCTTTCAGCTGCACCTCCAGATGAAGCATCTTTCAGCTGCACCTCCAGATGAAGCATCTTTCAGTTGCACCTCCAGATGAAGCATCTTTCAGCTGCACCTCCAGATGCTCCTTCTTCCAGCTCTCCTGCACTGGTTTCCACAGCAACTGCAACTCTGAGCAGATCATCTTCAGCTGCAACTGATTTGTACCGTAATCATTTATTAACAAAAATTAAACTGAGACACAGTCTTACAAAAAAGGCAGCCAACAAATATTTTTTTAGGAGTCTGTGGTTTAATTTTAATGATGTTTGTGGTATTTACATTCTGAAATAAGCTGATTTGTAATCATTTATAAACAAAAATTAAACTGAGACACAGTCTTATAAAAAAGGCAGCCAACAAATATTTTTTTAGGCGTTTCTGTAGTGTAATTTTAATGATGTTGGTGGTATTTACATTCTGAAATAAGCTGATTGTTTATACTGTACTGTACCGGCAATCATTTACCGGTATTAACAAAAATTAAACTGAGACACAGTCTTAAAAAAGTCAGCTAACAAATATATATTTGAGCTGTTTAGCCTGCTAAAATACAAACACCGTACCAATTCATGCAGGTCTGTTCTCTGCATTTCCGGCGCTGCGCGTGCTCGTTTTGTTTTCATCAGACAGAACCGGTAGCTGGCGAAACTAATTTTTAAATCCAGCTCATTTCACAATTACGTTCAGTCTTATGAAACAGTCAGCTAACAAATATATATTTGAGCTGTTTAGCCTGCTAAAATACAAACACCGTACCAATTCATGCAGGTCTGTTCGCTGCATTTCCGGCGCTGCGCGTGCTCGTTTTGTTTTCATCAGACAGAACCGGTAGCTGGCGAAACTAATTTTTAAATCCAGCTCATTTCACAATTACGTTCATTTATTAAAGAAAAGTTCAGCTCAGACACCTATTTGCTATAATTTTTATCGAACAAATAATTGTTTTTAAGTGTTAATCTTCTTAAAAGCCTTGCTGTGCGCTCCTGTGGCAGACATTAGCAGCAGAGCTAAAAGCTCGGTCCACATTTCCTGGTTGACTCAGCAGTGACGCGGCGCGTCAGCGGTGGATGACGCGTTACGTCGGCGGTGACGTAGGTGCGACCTATATTCCGGTGCGACCTTTTTGATCAACTGGACTTTATTTGTTGCAGAAAACGTTTCGACTTCTGTCCAGAAGTCTTTTTCAATTCTGAATGAATGAAAGCTGTGAGAACGAGAAGTTTTATACAAGCCACGCACCAACAATTGTATAAAACTTCTCGTTCTCACAGCTTTCATTCATTCAGAATTGAATAAGACTTCTGGACAGAAGTCGAAACGTTTTCTGCAACAAATAAAGTCCAGTTGATCCTGTATTGAACGCCTTTTTTGATTTTATCATGTCCTGGACGACTGAGAATCTTCACCAGCATAAAATGTTAATGAAAATAAAATTCTACCTTATTTTTTACAAAAGATCAGATGAAGGCAATTGGCATGAAGAATAACTTCCAGTTCCATCTGATAGTTTAATAAGTTTTTTTGTTACGGTTTTACAGTCTCATTTCAACTTGACCCATGATTACCATACACTAAACTAATAATATAAAACTAATAATAATAATAATAATGAATTCAATTTATAACGCGCTTTTCATTAGTGAAAATCTCAAAGCGCTACACACATTGAATGCTACACACATTCATACACCGGTAGCGGCAGACTACCATGCAAGGTGCTTTCCAGTCCTACCGGGAGCAACTTGGGGTTAAGTGTCTTGCCCAAGGACACAACGACACATGGTGTAGGGAACCGGGATTCGAACCGCCAACCTTCCGATCGGGGGACGACTGCCATTACCACTACGCCACGGCCGCCCTAATGTAACTAATGTAAATTAACAGTCCTGCAGTAAATACCAACTTTGTAAAGGTTATGGTATTAAAGTAAATGTATTCAAACATCTTGATTAAGATATTATTGTTTGAGAAGACAGCAAATGAGATCTTGTTCCTTTGTGATACTTTGGTTCACTGAAGTCATTCTCCTGTGGTTTACCTGGAAAACATAAAAAATTACTCATTTCCACGATCACATTTTTCTTTAATGATAATGTCACAATTTATGCTGCAGTCTTTGATAAAGGATCGAAAACTTTAAATTAACCACGTCAATCTCTCATAAAAAAGGCTATATTTTCTAGTTGAGAGTTCAGTAACTGGAATTACCATAAAAAATATTTTTTTAAATCAACTTTCAAAATTTAAGCTGTAATGGATATTTTAAAACGCTGAATTAGACAGAAATATATCAGTTTAAACCAGTCATGATGACAGAGCTGCAGTTAAAACACAACTAGCAATTTAACATGTTTAATTAACTAAAACTGGTGACATGAAGTATTAATGTTAAACTGCTACAGAACAGTCAGCTAACGCTTCACAGTGGCACATTTTTATTTTTATTTTCATCAACTTACCGTAGAAAACACGTCTGAAACACCAAGAATGAACTACGTTCAATGCTGGAACCGCTGCCGTTTGGAACTAGTAGCCGCTCCATGAACCACGTGACTTCCGCATTCCATTCTTTCAATGGGAGTCTATGGGAGTGTCGCAACTCTCTCTTTATAGGGCTCTGGCTTGCACCCCTTGAGAAGCAGGGCTTCTGAGGCCAGAATTCTCGGGTAGAGCAGGTCCGAAGTACTAGTGGAAAAGACCTCAAACACGCGTCGAGCCGGAAATATCTGACCCGCGCCGTGACAGTGGAAAAGGGGCAATGGAGACTAGTCATTGCTCTGGCTTGCACACAAACTGGCATATTTTTGTTGCAGTCTCCCTGAATTCAAAGTACGTTTCAAAGTTTGTGTTTTAAGCTGACAGGTTTTGAAAATCAAGGCTTGTGTTTTTACAAAACTGTATTCTATCAATGCAGTTCACATTAATTTGTTGCCCATCTCTGCTCTTCTTCCACCTTTGCATTCACATTCAAACTTGAACACTTGGAGCTGCAGCCTTGAATGTTTTTGTTTTTGTTTTTGTTTTGTTTTTGTCAAGAGGAGCTCTCCTGTTTAAGAGGTCACATTTAGCTGTGGTACTCCAAAATTGATGGAAACCAAATTGCAAAGGTCCTCTGGTCGGGTTCTTCTTTGTTGAAACGTTTTATCATTTATTCGAAAGCCTTCAGTCTGAGGAGCTGCAACAAACTCAGTTTTATAAGCACCACCTTCACTCAAACCAAGATGGCCGCGCTCCGACCGGCTGCAGCTTCACGGGCTCCTGGTTCATCCCTAGCTTTTAGTAATTTTAATAGTGTTTTTGTACCTGACTCTGCGCGTTTTTTGCGGGTGAATTATAGCCGAACTGAACTGTTAAGAATCGGAGCGGATTTACCACAGGGCACAGCTGATATCAGCAATGAACTCAAATCAGAGCTCGGCAGAAGGGGGCTTTTAAGGACATCTTTCTGGAAGCAGATGCGCTCCGGTTCACACTCCAGGGGAAAGAAAAGAAAGCAGTGCTCCCGAGGTGTGAGCACTGCCGAGCAGGAATTATGGCAAGACTAAAGGCAGATGCTAAAACCGGGAGACCCCCGATGCCGGCTCTTTTTCTGTCTAACGTACGCTCGCTGGACAACAAAATGGATCTGCTTCGTCTGAGAGTAACAGCGTCGGAGGAAATGAAGAGGTGCTCTGTGCTCTGCCTCACGGAAACGTGGATTTGTAAGGATACACCGGACTCTGTATATGAGCTGGATGACAGACTCTTTTTCAGAACGGACCGGTGCACCGAGACTACGGGAAAAACACGAGGCGGCGGGGTTTGTGTTTACGTGCACAAAGATTGGTGCTCAAACTGTGCTGTTATTAAAAACCTCTGCTCAGCTGCTGTGGAGCTTATCACAATAAGGTGTAGACCCCACTACCTCCCCCGTGAGTTCTCAGTGATCCTTATCGCTGTTATTTACATAGCCCCTGATGCTAATGCTAATGTCGCCCTGGGAGAAATTCATGACTTACTCAGCTCGCTGCAGTGTAAATATGCAGAGGCGCTCTTCATTGTTTTAGATGACTTCAATCACGTGAATTTACAGGTCTCCCTCCCAACCCTCAATCAGCACGTTTCCACAGCAACAAGAGGAAATAAAACGCTTGACCAAGTCTACACGAATGTGAAGGGGGCGTACACAACGAAGCCACGCCTACCGCTCGGGGCTTCTGACCACTCCTCTTTGCTCTTGGTCCCAGCACAGCTTCCTCCACTCAGACGCTCTAAGCCGGAGCAAAGAGAGATAAAAGTTTGGCTCCAAGATAGCACTCCCATGCTGAGAGACTGTTTTGAAAATACAAACTGGTCTGTTTTCAGGGAGGCAGCAGCTGATGGAAACTCTGTGAACCTAGACTTATATGCTTCATCAATGTTGGGTTATATTAGCACATGCTATGAAAACGTATCCATAAAAAAATATGTTAAATTTTACCCCAACACAAAACCCTGGTTAAATAAAGAGGTTCGCACCCTGCTGGCAACCAGGAACACTGCCTTCAAGTCTGGAGACACAGAGGAGCTGAGAAAGAGCAGGAAAGAGCTGGTTGCTGGCATTAAGAAGGCCAAGGCCACATATGCACAGAGGATCGAGGGACAGTTCACCTCACAAGACCCACGGAGCATGTGGAAGGGCATCAAATGCATAACAGATTACAAAGGCAAGAGCAAACAATGCCCCAAGGACCCATCTCTGCCTGATGCCCTCAATAAGTTTTATGCACGTTTTGAAGACCCAAACAGACCAGCCAGCACCAGACTCTCCTCACCACCAGATGAAGAGCATCTCAGCGTGACCATAGCAGAAGTGAGAGGCAGTCTCAGAAGGATCAACCCTCATAAAGCAACCGGACCGGACAACATTCCGGGGAAAGTTCTGAAGGAATGTGCGGACCAGCTCTGTGAGGTGCTGGCTGACATCTTCACCACCTCACTTGCACTGGAGTCAGTTCCCACCTGCCTGAAGACCGCCACCATCATCCCAGTTCCAAAGAGCTCCACAGTGACTGGTCTGAATGACTATAGACCGGTGGCCCTCACCCCGATAGTCGCTAAATGTTTTGAGAAACTGGTCATGTCCCACATCAAGACAACCGTCAACATCAACGAGGACCCTCATCAGTATGCATACCGCGAGAACCGATCAACAGAGGACGCCATCTCCTCTGTGGTCCACACTGCTCTCACCCACCTGGATCAGAAGGACTCATACGTGCGTATGCTCTTTGTGGACTTCACATCTGCCTTCAACACCATGATCCCCCAAACTCTGATAGACAAACTATCCACACTTGGACTAAGCCCCTCCATTTGTAACTGGGTCTTATGCCCCTTTTCCACTTGGTGGCGCGGGTCGATTGTGACGTCATATTTGCGTGCCAAGCGCGCGTTGGACAGCATTTCCACCTCACATGTGCGCCGCACCGCACCAACATTCCAGACTCATCTCAGAGCAGGGTCGAGGCTGGCTGTAAGCGAGCGAGCCGTGGGGGAGTGAGCGGTGGGGAGGAGGTGGACTTCCAGCCCAGCCTCCTGCCACGGAGTTTGAGGAAGTGGCTGCTGCTGCGAGGGAACAAACACGGAAGGACTTTACAAGATTAACACGGTAAAAACAATTATTTGTATTTAAAACTATAGCAAAGATGTGTCTTAAGCTGAACTATTCCTTAATAAATTCACGTAGTGGTCAAAACGGCAGGATTCAAAAAAGTAGTTTCGCCATGTGCGCACGTGAGCCGGCTTTATTTCTATCGATCGGCGTTCTTTCTTTTAATGTAGCTAAATAAAAGCTTAAAAAATATATTTCATAGCTGGCTTTATACCACGAGGGTTCCTCAGGTGAACAAGTCCTTAATAATGTCACGTTGTGGTCAAATCTGCTGGATTTAAATAGATTTGTTTTGAGTACTTCCAAACCTGTCATGTGCTACGAAAATAAATCGTAAAAAATTGAATTTTAATTCAAATAACTCAAAAAGCTTACAGTATGCACATAAACATGTTGTGATTACACTGTGTTGGTTTGAAAAATATCTGCTTTGTGGTTTCTGAGATATAAGATATATGTTAAATACAAGTAGAAAAAAAAGAAGCTAGGTCGACACACTTATGTCTATTAAAAATCGAATTTTAATTCAAATAACTCCAACAGCTTACAGTATGCACATAAACATGTTGTGATTACACTGTGTTGGTTTGAAAAATATCTGCTTTGTGGTTTCTGAGATATAAGATATGTGTTAAATACTAGTAGAAAAAAAGAGTAGAAAAAAAAGAAGCTAGGTCGACACACTTATGTCTATAAAAAAATCGAATTTTAATTCAAATAACTCCAACAGCTTACAGTATGTACATAAACATGTAGTGATTACACTTTGTTGGTTTGAAAAATATCTGCTTTGTGGTTTCTGATATATTTGATATATGTATATATATCTTATAAAATATATCTACATATCCACAGTATTCTTGGGGGTGTCACTGTAGAAGCGAATGTGCATTGTACTTCCTGTCCGACACCGGAAGTGCCTTTATTCCATAGGCGAGTATGGATCGCGGGTGTTTTTGAAAGTTATTTTCATTCATTTTATCGGAGCAAACACAGCTTTTGTTTAAACGGAACGTTTACTGAAATGTCCTACCGGGGTTCAGGTACCTGCTGTGCTGTTCGCGGCTGCACCAACAACCGGACCAAGCTAAATCTTTGGCTAAAACAACAGTGTTTTCAACACGGACCCAAAACAAAGAAAGAGTGTCCCTGCATCCTTCTCTATGGCTGTGTCTGCGCGATCAGGTAACATCTGTAATTTCTTTTTATTCAGGGAGGGTTTATTAAAGGTTCAGTATGCAGTTTCTGTAGAACTGCAGCAGTTAGAAATATTTTCAACAGGCAAAGCATTCTGATCCCTCCCCCTCAGAGCCATATGTGGCTCTGCCCCCTTGTGGTCTGTTGAATTTCAAATTCAAGCTCTGTTTTTATTGGCTGATTCAAATTCAAGCTCTGTTTTTATTGGCTGGTTACAAACTCTGTTTTTATTGGCTGGAAAATGGCGGGTCACCTTTTCTTTTTAGAAATGCTTATTTACCACCTGGAGAAGCAAGGGGACAATATTTTTTTTAATTTTTTTTCAGAGATTACCTGGCTAACATCAGTCTGTCAGGAGGTAGTGACAGAGTGAAGAAATATGTTCATAAAAAAAGCTACATACTGCAGCTTTAATGAGAGTTTTGGATGATTTACTGTCTTAAAATGATATATGTCAGGCGCGACCGGTATCTTTAGCCGAGATAGCTGCTAATAAACCTTAGCCGAGAGGCCGGAGCAAACGCGTTCGCTATTTATGTATTTTTAAATTATGTCTGCGCGATCAGGTAACATCTTTTTAGTCGGGGAGGGTTTATTAATGAGAGTTTTGGAAGATTTACTGTCTTAAAACGATAGATCTCAGACGCGACTGGTATCTTTAGCCGAGATAGCTGCTAATAAACCTTAGCCGAGAGGCCGGAGCAAACGCGTTATTTTTAAATTATGTCTGCGCGATCAGGTAACATCTGTAATTTCTTTTTATTTGTCCCTCCTCTTTTAACAAAACGAGTGGTGTTCCCACATTTTTAATGAACTAAAACAACAAAGTTTGGACTGTCTTCAACTGTATTACTCGCATGTAAACAAACGGTGTTTCCGGTCAACCGGAAGTCGTGTGCACATTTCGCGCAAAGCATCATGGGACGTAGGAATACTGTGGATAAAACAGTTTCTAGACTGAATTACCGTTAACCATGTTTTTCTTTTTTTTACAGTTAAAAGGAAGAAGTCAACACCAGAATTGATCAACTTTTGTCTTCTGGAGGAAGCACATGAAACAACGAGAAAAAAATCATTTAGGTGTATGCAGTATTTATTTTTGTGCTTAGTTTTCATAATAAACTTTTTTTTCTTAAGTGGTGTCATTGAACAATAATTTCCTAAACATATTTTACAATGTTAAGTGTGTACAGTATAGTGTTTGTTTAAAAACATACTGGAAGTTAATTTTCCATTTGCATTTGCCCTTTAAAGAATCATAAGAAAAAAGATTATTAGATTTGAACAGCCATCCATCCATCCATCCATCCTTCCTGATGTCGTGTCATGAGTAGTGCAGCAGCTTTTCCAAGGATGCACAGACGTCAACATCAACCCATCCATCCATCCATCCATCCTTCCTGATGTCGGGTCGTGGTGCAGCAGCTTTTCCAAGGATGCACAGATGTCATCATGAACCCCGATGACGCTGTTCTTGGATGCCCAAACGAGTTTCCTGATCAACAAACATTTAATTATTAATACTTTGTTTTTACGTTTAAGGAAACACGCTTTTAATGTTTAAGGGACAGTTTAAACCAAATAATCCATTTGCATTTGACTTTGAATTATCCCTGACAAAATATTACAGTTTAAATTTAATGAAATACTAACCTTTAATATTACAGGGCCAATTGAAACCTAATTAATTCCTAATCTGTACCTTACTGTAAAAATAGTTTAACTGATTACAGGGCAGTGCGATCGATGTGTTAAGCAATGTTAACAGGATCCTTATGCATATATGAGAATAATCTTTATTATAAAGAAACAAAATGGAAAACACAGGGGTTTAAAACAAGCTGAAAAGGCAATAAAGTAAGATTAGAGCAATAAATAGCTCAAGGGACATTACCGCCAACAGGTGGTGAGACAAGGTCCTGCAGGGTGTTCTTCTTCTAACGTTTAGTGGTGGCTAGTAAATAGCTTGAGGTAACACTACCGCCACCACGTGGTAGGACGAGTGAGATTCTACACCCCGCCCACAGAAGGGCCGCAGTAGTGAATGGAGACAAACCTACGGTACATGTGAGCCGAACTGAACCAGACCGGACCAGACTGAGCCGCTCTGGGCCGAGCAAGTGGAAAAGGGGCATTAGACTTCAACAAACAGACCTCAGTCCGTGAAGATCCACAACTTCTCCTCCTCCTCCATAACCCTCAGCACTGGCTCTCCTCAAGGATGTGTGCTGAGCCCTCTTCTGTTCACTCTGCTCACATATGATTGTACAGCCACACATCCAGGCTGTCATATTGTTAAGTTTGCAGATGATACAGCGGTGGTGGGATGCATCACAAACAATGATGAGTCCAGCTACAGACAGGAGGTGGAACACCTGGAGAGCTGGTGCAAAGAGAATAACCTTCACATGAATGTGAAGAAGACAAAGGAGATGATTGTGGACTTCAGAAGGAACAAACACACCCACACCCCACTGAACATAAGTGGATCTGCAGTGGAAGTGGTCTCCAGCTACAAATACTTGGGTGTACACATGAATGATAACCTCAGCTGGAGCAACAACACCACCAGCCTGATCAAGAAAGGTCATCAGAGACTCTACTTCCTCAGACGGCTGAGACGAGCTGGTCTGAGCAGCCCAGTCCTCACCTCCTTCTACAGGTGTGCAGTGGAGAGCATCCTGTGCTCCAGCATCAACGTGTGGCATGGAGGCTGCACAGTTGAAGAGAGGAAAGCTCTACAGAGAGTGGTGAAGGCTGCACAGAAGTCTGTTGGAGTCAGTCTCCCCACCATCACAGACATTTACACCTCCAGATGCAGGAAAAGAGCCACCTGCATCATGAAAGACCCCACTCACCCAGCACACTCACTCTTTGCCCCACTCCCCTCAGGACGGAGGTTGAGGAGCATCAAATGTAGAACCACTAGACTGAGGAACAGCTTCTACCCTGAGGCTGTTAGACTCATGAATAAATAAACAATAAGAATAAACACTGCAAAATATCACATCATGCTGATGCTGATCTGTTTTCTTGTTGCTGTGTTCATCTGTGACCATCTGCTCATACAGACTCGTGTTCGTGCTGCTGTTTATAATGATGTTTTTCTATTACATTAGGGCTTAGTGTATTACTAGTTGATGTTTTTTTTTTTTTTTTTTTCTTTTTTTTTTTCTTAGTTAATCCTAGATGTTATTACTGTTTTTCTCTTGCATTTGTTGTTGGATGTAACTGGGACCCTGTGTACATAATCTCGTTTTCATCACATGTACCACATGCGGTGCAAATGACAATAAAGACTCTCTGACTCTCTCTGACTCT
>JBBPBX010100943.1:0-12276 GCA_038048925.1 Garcialebias charrua
GTTTCCTGAAATGTAGAACATGAGAAGCTGAAGATAGATATAAACAATATAAAAACAAATTAGTTGGGATTATAAGAAAACATAAGAAAGAATATTATAGTGACTTATGGAATAAAAGTAATGGAGACATGAAAGCTACATGGCGGGTAGTGAATAATGCTTTACAAAAAAATACAAATAAAACAAGCATTTCACAAACCTTTACCAGGGATAACAAGAAAGTATGCAATGAAAATGTAACTGCAAATGGATTTAATCATTACTTTGTTGACGTTGGAACCAACCTTGCTGCAACGATACCTAAGGTGAATAAGGATGTGAATTATTTAATTGATGATTACCCTGAAAGTATGTTCCTGCATGGAACTGATAAATATGAAATAATGAATGTCATTAATACATTTTCGGACAAAAGATCAAAGGATTTTATGGATATGGATATGATGTTTGTAAAGCACATACTGGGTCATGTAATCGAACCATTTACATACATATGCAATTTATCATTTACAAAAGGAGTATTTCCTGACAGAATGAAGGTGGCCAAAGTGATACCTCTGTTCAAAGGAGGTGACAAATGTGAGTTTAATAATTATCGACCGATATCCTTGTTACCACAGTTTTCTAAAATATTGGAGAAATTATTTAGTAACAGATTAGACCAATTTATTGAAAAACAAAATATTTTAACCAATAGCCAATATGGTTTCAGAGCAAAAAATTCAACATCCATGGCGCTTGTGGACTTTATTGAACAAGTAACAACTGCTGTGGACCAAAAACAGTATTGTGTGAGTGTGTTTGTTGACTTAAAAAAGGCGTTTGATACGGTCGATCATAACATTCTTTTTGAGAAATTGTATAAATATGGTATCAGAGGATTGACTCTGAAGTGGGTGTGCAGTTACTTAAATAACAGGAAACAATTTGTGCAGATAAATGATATAAGATCGGATTACAGCAAAATTACATGTGGAGTTCCTCAAGGATCTGTAATTGGTCAAAAGTTGTTCATCCTGTATGTAAATGATTTGGTTAAGGCGTCTAGTCTCCTTAAATGTGTTATTTTTGCAGATGACACAACTTTTTTTTGTTCTGGTACAAATATTGAATAGTTATTGAAATTAATGATGATTGAGTTTAATAAAATTCTAAATTGGTTTAGACTCAACAAAGTATCGTTAAACTTAGATAAGACTAATTATATGATATTTAGCAATACAAATAAAAATATTGATGTTTCATTCAAGATTGACAATTCAGAAATCTGTAGAGTATATGAGGCAAAGTTTTTGGGTGTCATCATTGATGATAAATTATCATGGAAGCAACACATAAATTCAGTTAAAACGAAAATATCGAAATCTGTTGCAATTTTTTATAGAGTCAGGTATCTACTGAATGATAAAGCTTTGTGTTTGTTGTACAATACAATTGTTGTGCCACATTTAATTTACTGTATTAATGTTTGGGGAAAAGCATGTAAATCAATTACAAAGCCCATTTTTATATTGCAGAAGAGAGTTATAAGAATTATCAAGGGTAAACATTATTGTCATCCATCAAATATATTATTTTGTGAATTGAAGTTTTTGAAGTTCCCTGATTTAGTGGATTATAACATCTTGTCATTTATGTATAGAGCGCATCATAATGCATTGCCTTCTAATATCCAAAATAATTATGTGAAAAGATCCAGTAATTATAATCTTAAGGGGAAAGATGTTTTTCTTAAACCACAATTCAGAACCAGTTTGAAGGGAAGATCTACCATAATTCAAGGTGTTAGACTGTGGAATGATTTAGAGTTATCTGTTAAGGAAGCTAAATCTATCTCAATATTTAAGAAACTGGTAAAAGTTCATATGCTAAAAAAATATATATGAATGTATTTCATGAAAAGTGTTAGATATTTCAAGATTCAAGATTCAAGAGCTTTTATTAACATTGCACCAGTTTTTACCAATACAGCGTGATTATGTATGCACAGTCATCCTGAAGATGGAATGAGTGTGTAAAGCTGTTGCTTATTCAGAACACATGACATGTTCTTCAGCGCGGCCTCTCTCATCTGTTTCGGGATGAAGGTCAAAGGTGTGAAAAAAGGAAAGTACCATGAGGGTCACAGCGTTGGTATTAAAAAAAATGTATCACATTTTGTCTGCCAAGACACCGCATGACACAGTAAAAACTATACCAAGAAGCACATTTAGACAGTTACATGTTGCATGTTGAGACTGAGGCAGGGAGGTTTCTGTCCATGAGACATTCCAGAACGCTCATAGAAAAGTTCTCCGGAGGGGGGGGGGTGGCAGACAAGACAAGAGAGCAGCTGTTTTGCCCACAGTAAAGCACATCTCAGGAGAAATTAGATATCCAGCCTTTTTCAAGGCTGTTTCCAAGGGAGTCAGATAAGAATTGACAAATATTTTCACTTCAGGCTCACATTGTAATTTCTGTAGCCTTCAGTCTGTAAGGGCGACTCTGTTCCAAGTGATCCAATTCGGGACTTTTTCCACTGATCCAAGCACCGACCTCAGATGTTGACCACAGCGTCCAGAGTCCCAATCCGAGGGTGATCTGTTCACCCTCTGGATAAGCTCGCAAACAGCTGATTTCTCGAGGTCACCGCGCAGACCAGACGTCAGGTGCTCCAGGCATTAAGACCTGCCTAAGTCTCCCTTATTTTGCGATAGGCCAGTGCTCCACAAACGCCAAAAAGCAAAGCGCTGCCATCATAATCCAATATAATCCAGTTTCTTCACCTCCACAGAGCACAGCACAGAGAGCGAGATGCACACCATCCACACCCACAGGAATCCATGGCGTATCCTCTTCGTCACTCTGTTAGGGTGGACCGGCTCCCCTTTGCCATTTCTTCTGTAGAAATCTTGTTCGTAGAATCGAATGCCCAAACCTCCAATCCATCTTAATTTGCGTTCGAGGTGCTTAGCTGAGGAGCTGCAGGCAACAGGGGGGGGAGGGGGGAGGACGGGAGAGGGAAGGACTAGCGACTGCCTCCGTCGAGAGCCAAGGTTGAAATATCGCTTGAGTTATTTACTTGTTTTGACAATTTTTTGAATATGTTTATTTGAATGCCCTGATGCATGCTCAATAATCCAGGTAGAAAAATCCAAAAAAGCTAAGTCTGGTCCTCTGGACATTCAAAAAACAAAACAAAAAAAAACTGTAGAAACGTTTCGTCTTTCGTCCGAAAGACTTCCTCAGTCTGAGAAGCTGTGTTCAGCTCAGTCTTATAAATAGCACCCTCCCACAGTGGATCAACCAGTTGGCTGATGACAGCCGAAACCAGCTGCTCACATGATCAAGGAGGACCATCAGCCTGACGATGGATCGTTAACACCCTGATGGTTGTTTGCTATTCACAGAGGGCTTAGTGATACCAGCAATAACAGCATTGTAAGTGGGGGACAGTTGAACCCGGAGGCCTCCACCTCTGTTTAAAACCCTTTTAAACCGCCGGTGTCTCCGCCGACACTTTTTCCACACGTTTTCCCAAGCTATTTTTAGATTACCGTAACTCTGCAACCGTTTGTGCTATCAGAAAAATTCAAACAATGTTTGAAAGAAAAAAAAGTGCGCTTTTAGGCTGTTTTTGCTGGTATTACGGTAATCACCCTCCCTCAGCTGCAAGCGCCCTGGAAAGCGAGTCTTTTGTCTTCAGCACGAACAGAGTGCAGCTTGAGCAGGAAAACATGAGCAGCAGAGCAAAGATTCAGCAAAAAACAAATGTATTTCAAGGAATAAAAAGACAATAAGGAGATTCCTGGATGATTTGAATTTGGAGAAGTTTCTTTTTGTTCTTCTGAAGAAAAAGCTGAAAAAACATTTGATCTAACAATCTAATAACTTTTTGAATTTTATTTCTGAATGAATGAGGGCTGTTACTTTGTGGATAATAGTTTTATACTGGGTACATATAATAGGATATAGTTTTATTTTATTTTTTACATTTTATTTTGTTTTTGGAATAGTATACTGTATCTAGTCTATAAGATATAATATTCATCAGTTTGTACTTTGTTTGTGTAGAAGATAATGAGAAATGTAGGGAGGGGAAATTCGCCTGTAAATAATTTGAATTGTTAGTCTGTTTCTTATTTGTAAAAATAAGTGAGAATTAAAAAAAACATTGTAAATATGTTCTATAGTGTTGAAATTGTTAATTTGTTATGCAAAATCTGTACTTCATGTTCAAATGCAGTGTTTTATTTGCATAAAATCTCTAAAATCTAATTTCGCTTTTTGTTTTTTCTTGATGTTAAACAGTTTTAATAGTTGTTTTGTAACAAGTATAATGTAAAATAATGTCAGATATTGAAAGATCTAAATATTCTGAACAAATGTGCTGAAGCACTTGGCCATAGGACATTTTCTTCATATTTTCTAGTGAAAAACAAATAAAAAAATGCCAGGCGGAAATTTGAGGCTTAGGTTTAAAAGGGTTTTAATGATGGACGGTTTCTTTTCACAAAGATGGCCTCCTTTACTCCTCTCTCAAACCATTGTTCCTCTCTATCAAGGATGTGAACATCTTCATCCCTGAAAGAGTGACCGCTGGCCTGGAGATGAGTGTAGACCGCAGAGTCCTGACCTGATGATGTTGATCTTCTGTGCTGGGCCATCCTTTTGGCCAGTGGCTGTTTAGTTTCCCCGATGTAAGACTGATCACAGCCCTCCTGACACTGAACAGCATACACAATATTACTCTGTTTGTGCCGGGGGACTGGATCTTTGGGGGGATCCAGAGCCCCATCAATGTTTATTTGAATGGTTTATTGGATAACAAAGGAGCAGATATTATAAGATTTTTTTCATCTGCTGCCTTTCATTTTATATATCAGAGTCAGAGAGTCAGAGAGAGAGTCTTTATTGTCATTTGCACCGCATGTGGTACATGTGATGAAAACGAGATTATGTACACGAGGTCCCAGTTACATCCAACAACAAATGAAAGAGAAAAACAGTAATAACATCTAGAACTAACTAAGAAAAACATCAACTAGTAATACACTAAGCCTAATATAGTGGGAATAAACAGCAGCACGAACATGAGTTTGTATGAGCAGATGGTCACAGATGAACACAGATGAACACAGCAACAAGAAAACAGATCAGCATCAGTATGATGTGATATTTTGCAGTGTTTATTTTTTATTTTATTTTTATTTATTCATGAGTCTAACAGCCTCAGGGTAGAAGCTGTTCCTCAGTCTAGTGGTTCTACACTTGATGCTCCTCAACCTCCGTCCTGAGGGGAGTGGGGCAAAGAGTGAGTGTGCTGGATGAGTGAGGTCTTTCATGATGCAGGTGGCTCTTTTCCTGCATCTGGAGGTATAAATGTCTGTGATTGTGGGGAGACTGACTCCAACAGACTTCTGTGCAGCCTTCACCACTCTCTGCAGAGCTTTCCTCTCTTCAACTGTGCAGCCTCCATGCCACACGTTGATGCTGGAGCACAGGATGCTCTCCACTGCACACCTGTAGAAGGAGGTGAGGACTGGGCTGCTCAGACCAGCACGTCTCAGCCGTCTGAGGAAGTAGAGTCTCTGATGACCTTTCTTGATCAGGCTGGTGGTGTTGTTGCTCCAGCTGAGGTTATCATTCATGTGTACACCCAAGTATTTGTAGCTGGAGACCACTTCCACTGCAGACCCACCTATTTTCAGTGGGGCATGGGTGTGTTTGTTCCTTCTGAAGTCCACAATCATCTCCTTTGTCTTCTTCACATTCATGTGAAGATTATTCTCTGACATATATACTATGTTTTGTAGTTAAAGATATGTTATTTGTTATGTTATGTATTTTAATTTTGTTATGAAATGAATAAAGACTTCTAAAAAAACATTTTAAGTACTTTTGTGTGAATTGTTTTATCGGTTGCTGCTGTTACACTTGAATTTACCATCCGTGGGACAATAAAGGCTGTTTCTATTCTATTCTAAACACAAATATATAGTGTACTTGGGGCACCTAGATATTATTCACCTGGTGGTGATTGGGTTAAATGCAGATTCAAATTTCGTCTTGTATGGAAACATACACAGATGACAAAAATGTGACATTATTATTATTATTATTATTATTAATGGTGTAAATGTTTCTTGCTTACAAGTAATACAGTTATATTTGAGATATCCACAGTTAGACTACCCCCTCTCTGTTACATCTGAGGCTACTTGGTGTTGCGCTCATACCACGTGGCCCCCGGGTGGGTGTCTTTTTGCCTGCGGGCGTGCTGGGGGCCCTTGTTGTCGCTTTCAGGGGTTGGGCGCTTGAGCGTGTGTCGGCTCGGCCTGGTGACTGCCTGGTGGGGCTCAGGTCCTCTGGTCCTATCGGGTCTGGGCCTGAGGGGTGGGCGTCCCTGGTGCCTGGGCTTCGGTGTCCGGGCCTGGGGCTACGTCAGTGCAGCAGGCTCTTGCAACGGGCTCCGGCGGGGGCCTGTGGGTTTGTCGCTGTTGGCCTCCCGGGGGTCATTGTGTGTAGTCGCTGGTGGAGCTCGTCCGGTTCTCCCCCTTGGTCAGATCTGGGGAGAGGGTGAGTGGCTCGTCCTGTTCGGGTAGCCCTGGGGACTCTGGGCTCGGGGTCCTTCTTGGGGTCTTGGGCTTTGATCACCCCTTCGTCTGCCTCGGGCCTTGGGGGGGGGATCTCTGATGCTTCACGGTCGCTACTGAATGTTCTATTGGAGGAACCTTATTCACTTATGCATGTTCACAGCCACAAATGGATGCAGGGATGTATATGTAGATATCATATGCGGAATGTTATTAATTTATGCATGTCACAACCACACACAAATGGATGCAGGGATGTATATGTAGATATCATATGCAGATATGTAGATGGATATGTGATATGAATGTATATGTATATATATTTGTAGGTATGGGTATGTTTATTTATGGAAATCTACTGCAAGGTCATGAATATTATTAGTCTTTATGCATGTGTATTTTGTTGCTGTGTTTTGTCATGTGCTTTGCAGGATTGCGGACGGAGGTTGGGTGTGTTTGCCTTGTGCTCTTTTTGTGGATAATTGTTGTGTTTTGTTGTCTTACTTTCTATCTTTCCTTTCTCTCTTTAAAAAAAAATTCATATCAGTGTGAGAGGATGGCTGTGAGGTGAGAAGGGAGGCCACCTATAAAGGAAAAAAAAAAAAAGATATCCACAGTTGACCTGCAAAGAAGTACTGTAATTGTATTTCTGTAAACTGGCATTGTAAAGACTGATTCGGTGAAGTGCAAATACTCTTAATTGCTTTTAAAACTGTTCATCTTTGTACGGCAACTGTCTATATAGCACTAAGCTGGACAATTTTGTGAAAGAGGTAAAAAAATAATTGTGTAAAAGTGACAAAGGAGAGCAAGAGCAATAGTGAGGTGCAGAAGAATTACAAAAAAAGGAGTGAGAATAAACGTATGTGAAAATGACAGTAATGTACTAACTGAAGCATTTTCTCAGGTTATCAGTTATTCTTGATCATTGTCCCACCCAAACATGATTCTGCCTGCTGTCTGTTCCACAGTTTAATACTTCTGAAGTGTATCTCTGTGCACTGCTTACAGTATATGTTCATCAATATTACCCAGCTCATGCCTCTGTTTATGTAAATGGTAAATGGACTGTACTGTACTTATATAGCACCTTTCTATCTAATCAAGACACTGAAAGCTCTTTAAACTACAATCTATGTCCTCATTTACCCATTCATACAGCAATCTACTAGATCTATACAAATAAATAATATCAGTGCTTTGGTGTGTCATCTGGACAGAGAATGGATGATAAGGAAATCTGGTGGTGGAACAGTGAAGTGCAGGACGCCATTCAAAGAAAGAGATTAGCCAAGAAGAAATATGACAGTGAGAGGAGTGAAGAGAAGAGACAGGAATATAAGGAGATGGGACATAGAGCAAAGAGGGAGGTAGCTATGGCAAAGCAGAGGACATACAATGAGTTGCATGGGAGACTGGACACTAGAGAGGGTGAGAAGGACTTGTACCGATTGGCAAGACAGAGGGATCAGGCTGGAAAGTATGTGCAACAGGTTAGGCTTATTAAAGATGGGAATGGGAATGTTCTATTAAGTGAGGAGAGTGTGATGGGAAGATGGAAGGATTAGTTTGAGGAGCTAATGAATGAAGAGAATGAAAGAGAAAGAAGAGTGGAGGTCGTAGAAACTGTGGACCAGGAAGTGGGAAGGATTAGTGAGGGTGAAATCCGGAAAGCTCTGAAAAGAATGAAGAAGGGGAAGGCAGTGGGACTGTCAGGATAGCTCCGTCTGCTGGTCGGTTGCCATCCCTACATCACAGGTGTTTAGTGTTTAGGTAATTAGTTATGTCTGTATTTAAGTTAGCATTCTGCCCTTTGTGTTTGTCGGGCCATAGTCATTTCTCCCTGATGTCTGGTGGAGCCATTAATCGTTTTCTCCTCGTTTTGTAAGTAGCTGTACCGTCAGTCTTTTGTTTTCATAATTAAAGTGTTTATTATTTTTACACTCCGTCTCCGAGCCCTGTTCTGCCTGCACTCTGGGTTTGCTTGCTCTACCAGAACCGAATCGTGACAGTATGACCCGACCTCAAAACCGCAAAACCCGTAGGCGGAACAGCGGACCCGCTCAGCGGCTGACGGACGCGGCCCTAGGTCAGGACGAAGCGACAGTCATCCGCATGTTCGGTTTCCAAACAGGAACCGTTGGGAGGGACCACAACATGGAGGTGGAGATCCTCTCATCCCCGCTTCTAATCGAGGAGGAGGAACAGAGGAAGCTCAGTTGCGGCCGCGCAGCTTTTTGGCCGTCTCCCTCTTAGGTTCCAAGACTCCGATCGATATGGTCCAACTCGGACGAAGATTCAGAACCAGAGGGGTTCTGGGTAGGTTCAGTGTCGGCTCTCAGTCCGCGTCACCGCCGGACTAAACGAGTGGACATTTCCGGGTTCCAACCCCGCCCATCTTCAATCTCTCTTCGCCGGCTGTCAAAAAAGCCGGGGAACTTTTCGAAGGATGGGGGGGCTTGTGTCAGCCCATGTGCCGGCCCGGCTGACAGCGGTTCTGATGGGACTGAGGGGAGACTTTTTCTGAAGAGGAAGCTGCACGCCCCTATGCACCTGCCGTGAGAGGAGAGGAAGTAAGCAGCTCCAGTGTTTTGTGGGAAAGATTGATCGCTGCTGAGGGAATCATTTCCTCATATACTAGAACTGACAACAAAGATAGCTCGCTGGAGGCGTGGCAGTCGTTTGAGCAGGCATGGAGAGAAAAGTGTATGCTACGTTCACTACTGCTCGCTCGTGATCAGTCAGATTCACCTCCCAGCTCACCATCAGCTGATCACAGCTCCTCGTCTTCATCAGCTTCTCATCTGAGTTCACCTAGCAGCTCAGTAGCAGCGTCAGCAGAAGCTGCGCCTCTCAGCTCCTCAACTCTAGCTGCAATCCTGAGCTCACTCACAGCAGCTGCACCTCTGAGCTCACCCACAGCAGCTGCACCCCTGAGCTCACCTACAGCTGGCCCGGGTCTCATTCTAGCTGCTCAGCCTGAGGTACCTCTCTGCACACCATCTACTTCACAGCTGAGTTTACCAACTGCTGCATCCGATCCGGGACTCACTCCAGCTACACCAAACCTGGCTTCCACGCCAGCACCCAGACTGGCTTCCATGCCAGCGTCCATACTGGGTCCCATGCCAACGTCCAGACTGGCTGCCATGCCAGTGTCCAGACTGGCTTCCATGCCAGCATCCAGACTGGCTCCCATGCCAGCGCCCAGGCAGTTTCCTGTACCAGCCGCCGACCAACCAGGTCCATCAGAAGCAGCGTCACTTTTTCTCTCCGCAGACGCTGTTACCAAGGTGGTCCTGGGTCCTGAGGTCCTCACTGCTCCATCTGAGGCCCTCACCCCCTCGGAGGTCCTCGTCTCATCGGGGGTCTTTGCCTCTGAGGTCCTCGCTCCTCCGTCAGTGGTCCTCATCCATCCGGAGGTCCTCGTCTCGCCGGGGATGTTCGCCTCTGAGGTCTCCATCATAGAGGTCCTCGTTCCTGCTGAGGTCCTCCCTGCCGCAGAAGATCTGAGATCTGCCGCTGGAGATCTGGGACCAGCCGCAGAAGACTCGGAACCATAGACTGCAGACCACGGCTCATTGGCTGCAGACCACGGCTCATCGGCTGCAGACCACGGCTCATCGGCTGCAGACTACGGCTCATCGGCTGCAGACCACAGCTTATCGGCTGCAGACCACGGCTCATCGGCTGCAGACCACAGCTCATCGGCTGCAGACCATGGCTCATCGGCTGTAGATGTCTCGCCGACTGCAGTCGTCCCTTCGTCCAACTCGCCGACTACTGACGTCTCAACGTCCGTCTTGGCGACCAACGACGTCTCGGCGCCCGTCTCGGTGCCCAACGACGTTTCGAAGCCCAACAACGTCTCAACACCCGTCTCGGCGACCAACAACGTCTCGACGCCCGTCTCGGTGCCCAACGGCATCTCGACGCCCATCTCGGCGCCTAATGACGTCTCGACACCCGTCTCGGCGCCCGTCTCGGCGCCCGTCTAGGCGTCCAACGACATCTCGACACCCGTCACTGCGCCCAACGATGTCTCAACGCCCGTCTCGGCGCCCAACGACTTCTCGACGCCCGTCTCGATGCCCGTTCTCACATCTCCGGTCAGACACGGCTGCAGAAACAATTCAAAGGGGGGGCATTCTATTTTTTTAAGGGGGCATTTTTTTTCAACAAACATTTTATTTGCTTCAAGTTGAACAGCGGCTCTGTGACCACTTCAAATACAATGCTGTGAAGAAACTTCTTCTTCTTCTTTTGGCTTTTCCCTTTTCAGGGGTCGCCACAGTGAGTCATCTTCCTCCCCCTCACTCTGTCCTCTGCATCCTCTGTCCTCACTCCAACTACCTTCATGTCCTCTCTAACTGCATCCATATATCTCCTCTTTGGCCTCCCTCTTGTCTTTTTCCTGGCAGCTGCATTTCTAACATCCTTCTACCAATATACCCACTGTCCCTCCTCTGGACATGTCCAAACCATCTCAGTCTGGCCTCCCTAACTTTATCTCCCAGTTGTTCAACATGTGCTGTACCTCTGATGATCTCATTCCTAATCTTATTGTCACCTTGTCACTCCTAAGGAGAACCTCAACATCTTCATTTCTGCTACTTCCAGTTCTGTCTCCTGTCTTTTTGTCAATGACACTGTCTCCAAACCATACAACATCTCACTAAAATCACAAAATCTAAACAAAAAACAAAACATAAAAAAGAACAAGACAACCCAACCTGTAGTGCTGTGTTCATTCAATTAAAAGTTAAACATAAACATAAACATACAGTGATAAATATAACCAGTGTCCAGCTGAACACTGTGACTGAAGTGAACATTCATGCTAGCTGAGCTGACAATATAACAATTCCATCACATAACACAGCTGAGTGTAGGTTGCATTAGAACAGTCACCAAGTGATCTGGACAACTTCACACTCAGCAAAACCTGTTGCAGCACTAACTCTCAGTATCACACCACAGTTATGCAAGATTAATGTTATGCAAACAATATATCAAATAAACAAAATACTGTACATTTATTATCTGCACAGCCATAAGTTTATATTGGACTACTCATTTCACAGAAAGCACAGTGGTTCTTACCTTTAGAAGTTCTTTCTGGTCTTTTTATTTGTAAAGTCACAAACCAAGTCCTCAAAGTCCAGCACCCTCACCAGCTCAGACTCTTGGTACTTGAAGCATTACCTTGTTGTTAGATCTTGTACTGTAGAAGTTTCTTCAGTAAAGTTAGCTGCCAATGTTAGCTCAGGTTGAACCTCATTTGTAGAAGGCAACGCTTCCAAGCTAACGTTAGCTCAAAATCTTCCTCCTCATTTCTAGCTTTAAAAAAAAAGTCAGCTGACTTCAGTGCTTAAGTTTCCAACTGAAATAGATGGTGTCACTTCCTGTCAGCTCTCATTTATTCCACTGTCAGTGTCATACATTGTCCTCTTGTTTTTTTTTTTTGAAAAAAGTCTGAATATCCATGATACACGGACAATGGTGAGCGACGCGTGGCTGTTTCTGTTTGAAAACAACTAGTTTGCGCATTAAGTCAGTGACCCGCCCCCCTCGAATTGTAGTTGGCTAGAATGTTGCCTTGGCTTCATTGATTGGTTGAATTGTATGACTGACAAACAAAGATAGGAAAAATAGAAAGATGTACACTCGGAGATTAAAAACAAACAAACAAAAAACTTCC
>JBBPBX010100945.1:0-12276 GCA_038048925.1 Garcialebias charrua
TGGAGGAAACTCTTTCCTTCGAGAGCCATGCCCTGTATTGGACAGTGTCAATCTGTACACCCAGAAATATGGTAACCCGTGATGGAGTGAGATCGCTTTTCTGTAGGTTTATGACAAAACCGAGAGACTCCAGGTGAGAGATCACCTTAAGGGAGTGTGACAACGCCTGCTTTATGCTTCCAGCCAGAATTAGCAGGTCGTCCAGGTAATTCAAGATCCGGAGTCCTTGATTCCTAAGAGGGGTCAGGACTGCATCCAGACATTTAGTAAATGTACGCGGAGCAATCTTTAAACCGAAGGGTAAGGCTTTGAATTCATAAGCGTTACCTTCGAATGCAAAACGGAGGAACTTTCTGTGTCTCCTCCACACGCCTATATGGAAATAGGCATCTTTCAAATCCACTGTACATGCGTAGTCTCCTGGTCTCACAGACTGGAGAACTTGCCGCAGTGTAAGCATCCTGAACTTGAAAGTTTTAATTCTTTTATTGAGAGTCCTAAGATCCAGAATCGGTCTCAAGGAACGGTCCTTTTTGGGCACCAGAATGTACTTGCTATAGTGTCCGGAGCGTAGTTTGCATCCTGAGACCAAACTAATCACTCCCTTTTTCAGCACTGTTGAAACTTCCTCCCTCAGCACGTGCGCGCGTGCAGGGTTGATCTTAGATTGCAACACCCCTGAGAAACGGGGTGGTCTCTTTGAAAACTGCTACTTGATCCTGTGACATATTGTTGTCATGACCCAATCATTTGGTAGACATGCCTCCCAAGCCTGCGCATGCGCGCTGAGCCTGGATAGCATATTGAATTGCATCTCTTCGTGTTTCAGGTCTAAAGGGGTGACCTTTGACCCCTCTCATGCCTTTTCGAGCAGGTTGCTCGGCCAAACAGAAGATATCGCGAGATCAGGCCGTTTTTGACGAATTTCGTGTATCTTACTGTGGTTCATAGTTTGACCATGAGGTCTGGTGAATTAAGAATTTAAGTATTAATGTTTTTCTGACTAAATGTTTATCAATTTTTATGTTAAGTGTTAATGCTTAATGTAACACTAAACATTTTAGTTTAGTGTCAAGATATTTCATTAAACTCTTTCTTGAAGTGGGGGGTTTGTGCAATCTTACTTCAAAGGCCCGGAATTTCTTGGAGGGATGGGCCCGTCCTTCTCTGAAATGCCATAAGGTCTTTTGATGAATGAATGCATATCACCCATCCCACTTCAAGCCTTGTAGTTCTTCTGAAAGGGAGTGAGGCAAATAATGTGTTTCCATGTATCTCACAGCCAAGTTTGTAAGATGTTGATGAGCACAGCTCAGCAATTAAGGGCAAACTGACCTTGTAGCTGATAGATAAAACAGAAAGCTTTTGGCGGTGCCTGGCACCACTTTGAAAAACAAAGTTTGATTGAAAACATGTTTGATGAGTGAGTGAAGTCATGTACTCCACAAAGGTATAAATTAAGAAGCGCTCGGATAAACAATTCGAGAGTCTGCCGTGATCATGATCAAGATGCTCGGCTGCGTTGATATGTGTACTCCCGCCAAAAACTGTGATGGCTCTCCCAGTTTGTGTCAAGGTGAGGGATTCTAGTTACATCAATGCCTAAATTTGTACGGTTAGTACTGTGGCGAGATTTAAATAGACACTTTTATCTTAGTAGGAAAACTGTTTGACTTGTATATCTGAAGAGATGTACAACTGTTTGTGTGTCTGAACATGTATGTTTTTACTTTTTTCTGTCACAAGACTTCTTTAATAAATATTCATTATTTTTAATTAAGTCTGTTTGTTTTCTTCCAAACCAGTGAGTGTGCCCACCTTTCACGAATCAAAAAAGACAATAAAACATTAACCATTTGGGTTGATCTGGAATTTCATAGAACATCTTGGTTTAAAAAAAATGGGACTCAAGTCAAGAACCAGGGCAGTCTGTGCTTTAGTACTTTTATTTTTGTACATGTCTGAAACAGTGTCTGTTTTGTTTACATATAAAGTAGGCGAGTCATGTTTGTTACGCGCACACATGTCACCAGCTCCTCGTGATTCTCTACGAGCAGAGACTGGGACCAGAAAGTTAGGTTCCTGTACCTCGCGGGCAGGCGAACCTGTAAAATTATCAGTTCGTCCTGGTTCATCAGGTCCGGAACTGGTTTCCATAGGAAGAGGTCGAAGCAGCACTCGGATGGTACTACGAAGCCTCACAGTCCCCAGCGGGTCTCTTTCGTGGGAGACCACGCGTGTTTCCCATTGGTGGGGCAAATTTTTTCCTTGCCAAACCCTTGCGGAGGGCATCCGCTTGTTTGCGTCTTTGTTCCAGCCTTGTCTGGACACGTTCCAGGGCTCTTCCGAAGAGTCCCGTCGACTCGATCGGGTACTGTAGGAAGGTGGACCTCTGGTTTTCCGGGAGGTCCGACAGCGTTAGCCAAAGATGGCGCTGGACGACAACTATTTCTGCCATTGCTTTGCCCTGGGAAATAGCTACTGTCCCTATCATGCTGAGCACGAGGTCAGAGGCACGGTGGGCCTCCTCTATGGCCTTGGTTGTGGCTTGCTCGTCTTTTGTTACCTGGATATCCTGTAGTTTTTCCGCCAGGTAGGCCTGTACCATGCTCGACGTATTCATTGCGCGAGCCGCGAGGCCTTGGGCCTTGTAGCACCTCTCGAGTTGTTTCTCCGAAGCGCGACAGGCTTTGTTGGGCAGCGTTGGTTTCATCCCCGTGGCTGTGGGAGCCAGGTGAGCCGCCAGAGACTCCTCTATTGAGGGTGCGCTGGCAAGACCCAGAGCCTCTATTCCCACGACATCCAAGAGTCGGGAAAATGCATGATAGGAACCCTAGGTTCCGCCTAGGAGCGTTTGAGTTCCGTTAGAAAATCCGGAAAAATTGGCATTTTCTGTGACGTTGTCGGTTGCTTCGCATAGAAATAATTTCCCGCCAGCCTCGTAGCCTGTTGGCGAGGCGTGGAGTCCGGCCACGTGACCTGCAGGGTATCAGCGGCCCTATGGCACACAGATCGAACAGGGCAGGTACCGACAAGTCCGGTTCCGGAAGGTTCTGCGCCAGGTTCTGGGAGGAGTGAACAGTTTCTCCCTTGTCACCGTATTCGGCGTCAATGTCGGACACTTCTGGCGTCGAGTCTTCGACGGCAAGAGAGGAGTCCGACGCGTTGTCCTCCCCGACCCAGCCATTGCACTCCAGGTCCACGTTTTCAGGCTCCGGTTCTGGAGCAGGCAGGTTAGTGCGACGTGCGACCTTCATTGCCGCGGTCCTTGCCATAGATTTGGCCAACGTGTCCGTGCGGCGTTTCCTCACTGTGGCCGTCATTCGACGACAGTGGGGGCAGGAGTCGGGGGATTCCAGCGCTTTCCTCGCGTGCAGGATCCCTAGGCAGACAGGACAGGCCTCGTGGGTGTCCGTCGCCAAAAGGGAGTATCCGCAGCCGCTCGGGCATGGGCGCGAGCGAGGACTCGTCGTCCTGGTTTTCTTCTTCTTTGTCCTCCTCTTTCCCTTCTCGGGAGCCATGTCCGGAGACGAGAAAAGTAGAAGTTGGTCCTAGTTTCCTTTTGTTCGAAGCCGTCTTCTCCATCATCCTGCTTTCGCTAGTAGTCTGCTAGTTGGGTTAGCAGAAGGTTATGACGCAGTTAGCGTCGTCGAGCGAAGCTGCGGAAGAGAAGAAAAACTTCGGGTAAGTAGAAAAATGCTGGACTAGCTTTCGCCAGCCTAGCAGTATGCATGAAATTTTTCTCTGTACGCTCAGTGTAGGGAGCAAGCTCACCTCAATCAAGCGACGCGACAACAGAGGTCCCGCGATGTTCAGGTGTTTCAGCGAGGTGAAGGGCAAAAAGAGAAAGATGGAGGGGCGTCAGTCGCTTAAGTACCTGAAAGGCGGTACCCCTGACGCAGGGTGACACCCCCTGCCGTAAAAGGCGTGATTGTATTACTTCAGGTAATCGCACGGGGGCGCAATTCCCATAGCAAGTATGTTGCACCGAGAGACCGAACTGAAAGGGAACAACAAAGTTTTTATCACCTTACAAACAAACATAATTGAGAAACATAACTATTTTCTCACCTTATTGATCTGTCGAAAGGATGACCCAGTGAAAAATACAGCTGCACAAAGCTGAAGCTTGCCTGCTGGGATGTTTTTAACCAATGGCTGACTGGACCACTCATTGGTGTGTTCACATCTACTGCACCGTTGTTTCACTTTTAGAAGTGTTCCAATTGTAGTTTTTTCAACAACACAGCTGTGTGTACAGACAGGACACCTCCAGAAAAGCTCAAGCAACTGTTCTTCGAAAACAATGTATTTTTTTTGCTTTGTGGGCCTGGAGGGGGACTTCATTGATGGAACTATTTAGCAATAAAGACAAAAAATATATAATTATTGTAAAATTTCAGCTAAACTATAAATAAATTATGCTCCTAATTGTTTAACTTACATTGAACGGTGTACAGTAATCTCACTTCCATCCAGATTGTAAGAGGAATCATCGGCTGACACCTCAATTCTCTTTCTTTAACTGGTGTCGAACTTGCATGTGGACACTCTGGGAATGACATCTCCGTGAAGGTCCCAGTATCACATGAAACACTCCTGCCTGTTGGTCGTGTTTGTATTGCTATTAAAAGAATAAATAGTTTTAAAATTATGTCTCTACTCACACATTCATAATAAAATTCTCATTGAATTAAATAAAAATTAACATACAAAAAATTTAAAGATGAGGTTCAAAAATTGAAGCATACTGCATCCAGACATTTCAAATAAAACATCTACCAGTACTTTACAGTTTGTGAAGGTACACAATGTAACACCAAGGTCGAGACTACACATCACAAGAAATGTATAACATACACAATATATTTTTGTTTCTGATTGCGTTTCAGCTGGGTTCTTCATTTATACTTTTTAACCAAAAATTTAAGAATCATTTAGCTATAAAGACGTGTAGTAAAGAAAACTTTTTAATAATAAAAAAGTAAGAAGAATTCACCTTTGCTTCTCCTAGGAAGCTTCACGTTGGCCTGAACAACGACAGATTTGGTGATTACAGGTTCAGTCTGACATCCCATTTCTCATGTTTGTTTGGGCTGTAAACAAGAAAAATAAATATATATTATCTCAATTTCAATTTATTCATTCAAGCTATTTATGATGATATTCAAACGTTGTGATATTAACAAGGTTTGATCAAACCATTTGTCCAACTGCAATGGAATACTATGTACCAGGTCACTGAATAGCGGTTCTAAGTTCATATAATGTAAACCCAGGTGCTGTTATCTATAAAAGCTAAGTATGGTCCATATAAGTACATATAACAATCATTTCATGGCTACAGATTAATAATTAAAAACATGACAGTGATATTCATTCACCAAGTAAATATTATTTTATAAATACCTTTGATCCATAACATTATTTGTACAATAATCAAATGAACAACCGTTATGTCCACGTCTCAATTTTTTTTTGATGCTGCGGTCTTCCATAACAGAGTTAATTTTGAAAATATGAAACACTCGATTTTTGGCATTTAAAAGTAATTACAGCAGAAACTAGCATTTATTAGCAACAGTTAAAATGCCACAACCACATGTAGGACCACAACAAAGCTACGCAGCAGCACCCGGACAAAACACAACAACAAATGTGTCCTACACATATACGTACTCACATGATACATTATGGAATAATTAGGTGTAAAATAGTACTCACCTCTAAATGGATTGCATCCTGATGGTGTATGGGTGGGTGGACATGAGTATGAAGAGCTACTGTGGGAACAACATCGCTCTTCAATTTTAGCATCTTTATAAAGCCCATGTCATACTCCATCTTGTTAGTGAAGCTATCAGGAGCGAAATGGTGGTTGCAAACTCCGAATCTGGACGGGAGTGTGCCGTCTGCTACTTCCAGAGCAAGAAACCACTGGCGCCTAATCGCCAAATCCTCGGGGAAATTATGTATTCCACTCACACTCCTACACCCCTCTACTATACATCTACGAGTAGGTCCAATCCTATCACACTAAAAACTATCCTACGGCTAAAGCTAAATGCTATACACTAAAGCTAACCTATTCTAAAAATTTTAACTGACACTAAATCTAAATACTATGAAAAACTGTACAACTAAATAATCTAAAGTACCGAAATCACAAGACAAAGCTAATAATAAATATACTGCTAATCTGAAATAAATGTCGATGCTCACAATGCTAATGCTAACGCTAATGCTAGGTTGCTATCACTATCTAACTCCCGCAATCTTCAGGGGAGTGGCTATGAGTGAACCACTTTTATACCCACACAAAAGAGGATGTGACGAAAGCGTGCGAAAACACGTCACTTTGCAAATCGTAGACAAATAAGGAAATTAGGGTGCAATTCCTCTGTTCAACCCATAGGACTACCGTAAACATGTTTTTAGACCAAATATTGCCGATTTAAAGAAATACGAACAATTACACGAAAATTGACACGTCCCTTAGGGCCTCTAAAACCGACAATCCCACCGGATGCACCGGTAAGTGGATCTGATAAAAACCCACAAATACCTCTGTCAATGGCTGAACTACGGAATATGGCTAAAAGCATTCAAACCTTCGCTCCTGGTCCGATGGGCTCACACGAAACCAAGATCTATCTCGAGGACCTTGATTTCCAGCTTAGGTTGAGAGGGAAAAGAAATAGGAGGAAAGATTTAAGAAGAAAATTATCCTGAGCATGAGACCAGAGTGACACTTCTCATCCGACTTCTGCTAAAATCCAAGTACGTTTGTAAACAGCCCTTTACCTTTTGACGACAGCCCGGTAAGAGGGAAGACACCAGCCTTCAGATGCACAGAGTCCTTTAGTCCCAGCACGTCCAAAACTGGTTTTAGTTTACGTTTCAACGTCTCCTGGCTTCCGCGTTGGTCATCAGAGAATATGTCAGCTTCAGGCCTCTGACTTCAAGAAGAGATGTTTCTCAAAGAAAGTTCATTAGGAACTTTGGAGCTTTTGCTCGGGGAACTGGATGGAGGCGTCCATCAGTTCTAGCTGACAAGTTAGTCTTTGGCTCTTGACCAAGCTTGACCAGCTGCAAGGCAGAGAGCTTTCAGGTCTCCGTCCATTCAAACTCTCTGTCCATTCAAAGACTGAAGCGTTTCCGCCCAGTTAGAACTTAAAAAGACAGGAACACAGAGAGGAGTTCACTTGCCTTATCAAACCCAAGGTTACAAGCCAGCAGCAGAGGGAAATGTTTAGGAACAGACAGAGAAAGCTGGAGCCTTGTTCATGAAAAACAACTGATTAAACTGTCTTCTTATTTCTAAACAAAACAGTCGGGTCTCTGTGACCCGATATTTCCCTTTAACACAGCAGTGAACACAGTTTAACTCTCACAGAATAACACAGCTTAAAAGCACACATCATGAAAATGACGAAAGTTATTCTTTTGATCACATTAGAATAAAATCAAAGATAGAAATAGTCTCTTTTGGTGACTATATTTATCAGATTATAGCTAAATGAATGATTTTGTAGTAAATGTCTTGCTTTACTGAGTGGTCAGTAAAGGTCATCACTGGACAGTTCAAAGACCCTAATTTGACCCTGGGTAGGTCCATTACATCTCCCCCCTTTTGGAAGCCATCGCCAGTCCTTGGGGATGGGGTCCAACACGAAAGGAAACCTTGAACTGTCTTTGATCTTGAAGTAATCCAGCAAGTGGAAAAGAAAAATCAAAAATTATAATCCCATAAAGTTTTGGAAATTCCATACTGTTCAGAGGTAATCCCATTGCGAAAAGCTTTTAATCCTTCGGAAAACAAAGTCTGTTAACTCTTGGAAAACAAAGTCTGTGATCCTTTGGGAAACAAAGTCTTATAATCCACAGCGGTAATTCCATAGCAGTAATTCCACAACGATTAGTTTTGTTGATTGATCAGCACCAATTGTTTTCATAATCAGCATGTAGAGGGGATCCCTCGATTGACGCAGAGGAGGCGACCCTTGGATGAAGGTTGAAGACCAAGCGTTGGAGCTGCAGGTCCCACATCGAAGGTTGTTGGCTGGTTGGTTTCCAGTCAGTGCCACTCTGGTTCTATGTGTCATGCAATTATGTGGTTTTTAAGGTGGGCTTATGATTGGGATTTTACATTAAGCCTTACCTATATGCACCTGGTATGTAAGCTATCATGGTTTAGATCAGCTACAATTACCAATTAAGGGGTGGATCAATTCTGTAAATTTAGATATAGGGATTTGTACCTATAAAATTTTGGAGGGCTTCTGTAACGAAGGCCTCTAATTCCAAACTATTCCTCCATTCATTACTTAGTTTAGGTTAAACTAAAATAAAAATGAAATATAGTTTGATCTAAATGTCTGTTGTCTTTTAGACGAACGACGTAGGATTTGGTATTCCTAATAAATTTTGAAGTCTATGGCGAGACTCATCAAAATGAATAGACAATCTAGAATAGAAACGATCGAATCGGTTCAATTTAGAAATTGTGAGACCAGTGTAGTTTATTGTACCTTGAGCAACTTTAAACTACATTGACTCTTCAACGATTGAAACTTAACAAAACGAACTGCATGTTGGCATAGTTAAATCCATATCATTCATTAACCAATGTTAATACAAAACCTTTTTGGCTGGGAGTGTTCAGAACCAAACAATATCTCAACTAATGACAACAGTAATGACTAAACAACAAGGAAACAACGTTTCACTGCTTCGACACACTCTTGTCGTCAGATTCCAAAGTGCAACACACAAGAAAAACAGGTCTCAACTTTATGACCGAGGTCAAATTAAATCTCGTGGATTTAAACGGTTGTTAAGGTTAGTTTTTGTTGTGGGTTTTAGGCTTAGCGTTTCTAAGTTCAAATTGGACAATGCGACTTATAGGGTGGGAAATATGGTAGTTTAAACCTGATTAGTTTATTTACTAACTTGTGTTTGGACGACCTTATTATCCCATGAAGTCGGTGAGTTTGTGAGATCTTTGTCTTTTGTGGAGTCATTGAACGCCTTGTAAGGTTTGATCTGATTTCGATGTACCCATTTAGCAATTGGCTCTTTGCGGCCTTTGCTGATTTTGATTTCGTAGACGACTGAGGACACTTTGTCTGTTATCAGATGAGGTCCAGTCCACCTGGGCATTAGTTTGCGGGCGAGAGTTCCGGTCCCGGACTCTCCTTTCCCGGTTGCTGGGGCGAACGTATAGTACCAGACTCTGTCTCCCACTTGGAGTTCATTGTGAGAGGCCTTCTGGTCGTAGTACGCCTTGCGTCCTTCAGCGGATTTTTCCAGGTTTTTCTGGGCGAAAGCAAAAGTGTTTCTGAGGTGTACATTCAAATCTTTCATGTATTGTTGTGTAGTGTAGGCTGTCGCCATGGCGGCGTCGCCTGGTTGGTACAACAGGTGTAGAGGGAGAGTCATTTGTCGACCGGTCATCATCTCGAAGGGAGAGATGCCAGTTGATGTGTGTGGAGTGGCTCTTATGGCCATGAGGACCAGAGGGAGTTTCACGTCCCAGTCCTTGTGGTTTGCAGCCACGTATTTCTTCAAAATACTCACCACAGTTCTGTTTGCTCTCTCTACTTGGCCTGAAGCCTGTGGGTGGTAGCCGACATGAAAGTTGGCCTTGACGCCTAGCGTCTTCCACAGTTCTTTCATCACTTCACCTGTGAAGTGTGTACCTTGGTCTGAGTTCACCCTAAGGGGAAGTCCAAACCTTGAGAATATATGATTCATTAACAACATAGCAGTAGTTTGTGCTGTGTCGTTAGGAGCTGGTAGGCATTCTACCCATTTGGTGAATGCACAGGTTACCGTGAGAAAATATTTATTTCCTCTAGAGCTCTTAGTGAGTGGTCCAACCCAGTCGATCTGGAGGTCAGACCATGGGAATGCAATGCCTCTGCTTTGCAGTGGTGCTCTGTGAAGTGGTCTGGTTGGCTGAAACTGGCCACAGACCACGCACCCTTCAATGTAGTCCTTGACATCCTTTTTCATTCCAGGCCAATAGGCAATTTGTTTTAATGCCGTCAGCGTGGCTTTATCTCCTTTGTGTCCTGCGGACGGGAGATCATGGGCATGGACTAACATTACCCCCCTTTGGTCATGGGGAACCACGAACACAGGTGAGGACGTTGGTCCATGAGCGAAAGTTAAGATGCCCTTGATTAGTTTTAGCTGTTTGCGCAGCTGATAGAGGACCTTAAGGTCTGGATCGGAATCCAGGTCGTCTTTAGACGGACTATTTTTGTTCGGATCAGTCAGGTACAGTATCATGGAGTTGATAGCAGGATCCGACTTCTGTAGTTGGATGATGTCTGGGTCAGTCAGTGCAGGTCGTACAGAGACTGCGTTGTCAGCAGGTCTGGCTGCGGCCTGTGCACGTGTGACTGCCATAACTCTGACTGAAGGTTGTGTTGGCAGAGTCTCGATTAACCAGGAGGGGTCGAAGGACCATAGAGGACCTTCGTCGGCTCCTTCTTTGGCTAAGGAGTCTGCAATGTCATTGTGTCCTGCGGACGGGAGATCATTGTGGAAACACAACACCAGCCAGTGACTTTTCTTAACAGTGAACGCATCAGAGATGGTGTGGTGACAAACTCACGTGTTGCAACGTGGCTCATGGCGCTTCAAAGTTTTAACCTAGACATACGTTATGGTCAAAACAAGAAGTCTCATCTGGGGACGGACTTGGCAATCTGCCAGAAGTGTACACAAGATGTACCAGCCACCCAGCCGCCGGTTGAGGTAAAACCCCCAGTAACTGAAGACCCGAATCACCACTTCTTTGATGACAATATCTGCAAAGATATGACAACATTGTACGTGGATGGATCTTCATTCCTCCGCGACAAAATCTGCAGAGCAGGTGTTGGAGGGGTCCTCCTCCAAGACCAAGAGCAGATAACTTTCAGCTACAAATTAGGATCTCAGACTTCTCAGTACGCTGAGATTGCAGGAATCCTAATAGCTCTCCAGATGGTAGTAGAACGCTCCATCAAGACGCTAGTCATCTGCACTGACTCTAACTATGCTCGTTTGAGTTTCGCTTGTCACCTCGCTGTGTGGAAACTGAACGGTTTCCTAACAAGCGACAGAAAAGTGGTCAAACACAAAGAGCTTTTCATAGCGTGTGATCACTTGGTGACATCACACGACTTACAGATCTACTGGAAGAAAGTTCCAGGGCATTCTAGAGTCCCAGGCGATGACAAGCACTACAATGACATATCAAACTAAGTTAACGTCTTTGTCACTTAATGGCTCTGTTTATTTATCCATCATAAAGATCACAGAAATATTGGGTAAACTGAAAAAGAACAGAATCCGTGAATTTACTATTCAATCTGAATAAGTAGATTAATTAAGGATAAAGAGGTCAGTATTAATATTGACCTCCTCATAATTCTTACATCTGGTGGCCCGTACGGGGATGGAGAACAGAGCATTTCCACATCATGCTCTTCACATCTCTGAATTTTAAACAGAATTGGTGTGTACATCTGCACACTTTTAGTTAAAAATGGCATTTTTAACGTTTTTCTGTGTAAAATTAATGACTTCAGTTTATTTTAAATGAAGAATTTAAAATAACAAACAAAAAGTACACTTCTCGCTCCAGATACATTCTCTTTAAAAAAAAAAAAGAATTAAACAATTCTGCAAAATTTTGATTCAAACAAAATCAAAACATAACGATGGCAGATGAAAAAGAAGTAGATGTGGCGCTGGTTACAGATTCAGACCCAAAGACGGGTCCTCCTGATTCGAAACCTGAAACGGACAAAGAGTCTGACAAAGAGTCTGATGCAGAATCTAACAAAGAGTCTGATGCAGAGTCTGACACAGAGTCAGACACAGGGCCAGTGGACCCAGATCCTAAGGGTCCAGATCAAGAGCCTGAAAAACATGAGCCCGACCGTATTGATGTGGTTTTAGGGCAGCTTGCTAAAATGTTCACAGATTATGGCAAAAAGGTGCCTGAACTGACTCCACTGACATTGAACGCTGAACTGTCAACAATGTCAAAAAGTCGCTTAAAAAAGGAAGCAAAAAAGGTCAGTATGGCGCGTTTAGCAAAGCTGGCCCTGTTACTAAAGGCCAGGTTGGACCAGGAAGTCAGAGTGAATTCAGATCTAGAGCATGATTTGAAGCGTGAAAAAAGCAAACGTAAGGCGGAAAGATCAACATTAAATGTTGATTTACAACTAGCTCGAGCTGAAGCTGAAGAACTGCAGGTGGAGGTTCAGTCACTAA
>JBBPBX010100946.1:0-12275 GCA_038048925.1 Garcialebias charrua
TCTCCCTAGAATCGAGGATTGTGTCGACCATGTGGGCGCTGCACGCTTTGTAACCACTTTGGACTTATTGAAAGGTTATTGGCAGGTGCCATTGACTGAACAAGGTCAGGGGGTCTCCGCTTTTGTTACCCCTGATATAGTTTTCTTGAGTATACAGTCATGGCTTTTGGCATGCGTAACGCTCCTGCTACCTTCCAAAGACTAATGAACATAGTTTTGTCCGAGTTACCCTTTTGTGAAGCATATCTAGATGATGTGGTGGTGTTCTCAGATCAATCAATCAATCAATCAATCAATCACCTTTATTTAACCAGGTAGAGCCCGTTGAGATCGAGATCTCTTTTACAAGGGTGACCTGGTCAAGTGGTCAGCAGCACACGTCACATTGGCAATAGGCATTTGCACTTATCAAAAAGAAAATAAAGAAAACTACAATCACAGTAAACAGATGTTGACAGTTCAAAACCAACAGGATATGACAGATTTCTATATACATTATATACAAAACAAGCAGACAAAAAAAACCAACAATGACATGTATATTGGATAAGTAGTGGTTAGAAACATCTGTAATGGTCAAGTTTCTTGATGACATTTTCTACTACGGTTGACATAAAGGATCCAGGAGAGATGAATGTTGATAGTTTCAGATCTTGGGAAGATCACTTAAAACACCTACAAATAGTTTTTACACGTCTGAAAGAAGCTAATTTGATGGTTAACCTGGCTAAATGTCAGTTTGGGCACGGAACTGTGACCTATTTGGGTAAACGTGTTGGAAGTGGTCAAGTACGTCCAGTTGAGGCAAAAGTGGAAGCAATATTGTCTGTCCCGATTCCTTCCACCCGGACGGAGCTGAGGCATTATCTAGCCATGGTGGGGTACTACAGAGGGTTCTGTAAGAACTTCTCTGCTGTGGCTGCTCCTCTAACGGCAGCCCTAAAACGCCTTTTATCTGGTCTGAGAGATGCCAAGAAGCGTTTGAACAAACAAAAACGTTGTTGACTAAGGCTCCTGTGCTAGCTGCACCAAAATTCGATGTCCCTTTTAAACTGGCTGTAGATGCTTGTGACTCTGGAGTAGGAGCTGTTCTCATTCAGGAAGGAACAGACGGAGTGGAACACCCAGTTTCCTACTACTCCCGGGAGTTGAACAAACATCAAAAAGGGTACTCGACCATAGAAAAGGAAGCCTTGGCTTTGATCTTGGCACTAGAGCATTTTGAAGTGTACATTGGAGGATCTTGCGATCCCATTATTGTATACAGTACTGTAGTGGGCATGACCATGTCCACTTTATTACACCTGTGTACTTTTGAACTGTTCCAGAGATGACCTTTACTGACCTCTCAGTAAAGCAAGACATTTACCACAAAATCATTCCATTAGTTGTAATCTGAGAATATAGTCACCAAAAGAGACTATTTCTATCTTCGATTTTATTCTAATGTAATCAAAAGAATAACTTTTGTCATTTTCATGATATATGTTATATGCTGTTATTCTTTAAATGTGAAACATCAATGTGTCATTTCTGCAAGTGAAAAGGTGTCAAAGTTCAGCTAAAATGTCAAACTGACTTACACTGAAATTGTTTTTGTCGAGTTTAAGCTAAAACTCTCATCTAGCGTCTGAAAGTCTCTCACTCAGATACTTTTCCTAAACAATTTCCTTCTCTGCGCTGAATTTCACCTTGAATAGTGATAACAAGTGGACCAATGAAAAAGAGACAAGTTTCTCTCCTCTCTAATTCTCTTTTAAGTTCTAACTTTTGCGGAAACGCTTCAGAGTTTCTGGGAACTTCAAAGAGATGTGAACCTTTCCCAAAGAGCTGGGGTACGTTTGGTCAAGAGCTAACGACCTTCGTCTTCAGCTAAGGACTGATAACCTGCTGTTATGAGTCCACGTCGAATGAGCGTAAGCTCAAAACTTTGTTATTCCTTCCTGGAATAAGTTATCTTGAGCCAAAAACCACGACTGCCACGGCTTCTGCCGACGAAAGCGAGTATCACCGACACCGACAAGGTAAACACGTGTGGAGTCCAGCTTGGACTTGCGGGACCGACGACTCGTCAGTCCAAAGCTGATCACAGCTCTTTACCAGAACCGAGGCGGACGTCTTAAGGTAAAGGAGCCGCTGTTTGCTTGCTGGAGGTGTGATGATATCTTAGCTGGACGCGTATGGAAGAGTGTCATCTGGTTTCATAAATGCAAGATAAACTTCCTCTCTTAACCTCCCAATTCTTCTTAAATCTTTCCTCCTCTCCTTTCCCTCAATTCTAAGCTGGAAACTATTTTAAGCTAAAGCTGGAAACTATTTTAAGCTAAAGAGCCCACAGACTAAATATGTTAACATCCAGTATTGAAGTCTGTTGTGTTGAATTTAAGTGTGCTGACGTATTAAATTGAAAGAAAGTGAAATCATATCAATCAAGTGTAATGGTGTTAATTTAGTGATTTATTTTAAATAAATGGTAGTGTCGCCTGGCATACCAACTAAGTTAACGTGTCCATTGTCACTCTATAGCTCTGTTTATTTATCCATCATAAAGATCACAGAAATATTGGGTAAACTGAAAAAGAAAAGAATCCGTGAAATTACTATTCAATCTGAATAAGTAAATTAATTAAGGTAAAGAGGTCAGTATTAATAGTGACCTCCTCATAATCCTTTACATCTGGTGGCCCTACGTGTTTTCTAAAAGTTTATTGATAAATCTGTGGTCTCTCATGAACTGTAACGTCATGTTTGCATAAGAGGATCCAAGTTTTAAACTCTGAGGATAATAATTTTGGCTGGAAGTGTTCAAAGCAGGCAGATTCTGCATGTTTTTATCATTTGAGGCTGAGGGATTGTTATTCGTTTCAACTCTGTTACACGCTGTTGGAAGCATTCAGGTGAGGTTTTGTCAGCCCGTGGTCTGTGGGGGTTCTGGTTCCGGTCCAGTTCACACAGACTCCTGTACGAAGCTTTGTTTGACCGCCGTGTCAAAAGCCTGAAAGCTATAATTAACATCTAAAAGATCGCTGTGCTGGTATTTTACATGTTAGAGCAGGTCAAAGAAGCATATTACTGTTAGAACGTTGTCGAATGGGTTCAGACCCGAGTTTTCTGCTCCACTGAAAGTGGACCAGAACCGACCTTGACGCGCTCCGAGAGAGTCCGTGTTTGTTCAACAGCTGCAGTGCTGTGTTACTGAGCGTAACTAAGTTGGCCTGTCTAGGTGTGTTCGCCGCATGTTTCAGAATTTTGGGAAGTTAATTTGTAGCGTTTGAGTTGTTTTAAGAGTCTATAAAGTTGTGGTCTGCTGTGCAAGCTAACGTTAAAAAGACGTGTCCTGCATGTCTGTTTATGAGCTGTGATTGGATAAACGAGAGCTGTGAGCTGTCAATTACTCGTGGCGAGCGCTGATTCGCTGTAGTGGGAACGCACGCCGTTGCGACCAACCCACTTTGTTGTCATTTCCGGTACTGCACTGGTCGAAGGTAAAAAACTACATTCACCATGAATGCTTGGAATGAACTACAAACGCTGTGATTGATTGGTTGACGTCACGTATCTGTGTAGCGAACTCCGCCTCGCTCAGCAGAGCTGGTGACGCACTGCGTCGACCCGCCCATTTTGTCGTCATTTCCAGGTGCAATTTGGGTGACAAGCAGTTCACTCTCACAGAACAGAGATTTCACTAAAAGTTTAAAAACTCATTTGAAGCCATCTAAACTGTCTAACAACATAAATTTGTCTCTGACAAGAACGCGGTTCGAAGCTGCCCCCTGTTGGTTAAAAGACGTTGACAGATGAGTTTTCTCAAATACATCATGAGAAGTCAGCATTTTTATGGTGAATTACCAGCTTTTAAAATTGTTCTGTACACAAACAATAACTCCTGTTTATTCTAAATACAAATTTTAGTATAACAGAGGTACAGACACACAATTTATGCTCATTTTAAATACTGGGGATTTAAAATAACACTCAAGAAGCATTTTTTATTTGATTTTCAAATTAAATTAAAAAAAATGATGGAGAACAGAGCATTTCCACATTAAGCTCTTCACATCTCTGAATTTTAAACAGAATTGTTGTACATCTGTACACTTTTAGTTAAAAATTGCATTTTTAACGTTTTTCTGTGTACAATTAATGACTCCAGTTTATTTTAAATAAAAAGTTTAAAATAACAAACAAAATTACATTTTTCACTCCAGATAACTGCGGCAACTCAAACAGTTTTACTGAATCTGAAATACATTCTCTTGGAGCAAAATAAAACAAAATCTGCTAACATTTTAGTGTGAACATTGCATTTATTTGAAATCTTTAAGAAGGCGTTAAGTGAAAGACAGAAAACATTAAGTGTGGTTTAATAGTAATTGTTTTAAAAGATAAGTCTATTAAGTTGATACGGCCACGAAGGCTTAACTTACCATATTTTTCATTGAAGGTAAAACCTAAAATAAATAAAAGGTTCTGAATGAATAAAAGGCTTGTTTATAGATTACAAGGATGAAACCAGAAAGCTGTTTTAGTGAAGTAACTCAACGCTAAGAAAGCATTCATTTGCATACACTATAATAAATACCGTCTTATTGATTCAAACAAAATCAACACAAAAAGATGGGGGATAACAATTATGATGAAGCTTTACAGCTGCTCACAGCAAAGCTTGAATTGTTAAGGCAGAATAACATTCGCAGAAGAGAAATTTTTCAACAAGAAAAACTTGAGTTAAAACGTGAGATCAAACAAAATCAAAACAAAAAGATGGGAGATAACGATTGTGATGAAGCTTTACAGCTGCTCACAGAAGTGCTTGAATTGTTAAGGCAAAATAACATTCGCAGAAGAGAAAATTTTCAACAAGAAAAACTTGAGTTAAAAAGTGAGATTGAGCAATTAAAAATAAAACGGCGTGCTATAAATGGTTTTGATGTTCGTCAACTCCCTGACCCGATCTGGTTAAAAACAAAACCAGAACGTGAACTACATTACCAAGAAAAGGTCAAATCCCACTCGCTGGAGCTGGAAGGGACAAGTTCATCAACTCCCTCTCCTAAAAAAGGCGAGAAGAAACATGTTTTTCAAACTAACAAACCACGTAGTGAAGATGCCCGCTGGAACAATGAGCCGGAGTGGCTCAGACAAGACCCAGAGTACATAAAACGATTTCAAAGGGGGGGCGCACGTCCTAAAGATAAGAAAGATGGTCACAAAAGTATACCATATCACAAAAGGGGGTCCGAACAGGAACCCCCAGTTCAAGGACAAGCCCCTCCTGCCCCTCGAACGGAACAGTCCGAGACCGGCAAAAAATCACAGAAGTTCCAGAAAAAAGGCAACATACCTCTAAGCTCTGAGGAGATAGTGGACATAAGTTGGTTGTTTGAAAACTTGAATGATACAGAGGAAGACCGAACTGGTACAATGCGTGACATTGTCATGGATAACTCAGAGCACACAGTTAGTGACAACAAGAGCAAACGACAAAGAGAAAAACCTCTCAAAAAAGGCCTTGAGCTACAACATCAGTTTAAACAATCAGTGATGAAACAGTGCGTTGTAACTGCTGTTGAGGCTCACATGCAAAACAAAACACCCTCTGAGGTGTGCCCAGGTCAAAAGGTTGTATCACAGTCGATAAAAATAGGCGAGGTTCTCTCTCCTATAGAAAGCGAGAATAAACACAGTCGTCTCAAAGATCCTCCGACCTCAGAAGAGGTAGAGTTCTTACGTTGGGTGTTAAAAGAGTTGGATAATACAAGCGAGGATAAACACCATCGTCTCAAAGGCCCTCTGACCTCGGAAGAGGTAGAGGACATACGTTGATTGTTAAAAGAGTTGGATAATACTAGCAAGAATGAACAAGATTTTCAAACTGACATACAACGAAATGTTGGTACCAGCTGGAACAGTGACTCAAAATGGTTTAAAGGGAGCCCCGCCCCTGAAGCACCTCAGATTGAAAAATCTGAGACAAGCAACGAACCACAAAAGGTAGGTGTTCACTCTCTAAGAGACCCACAACGGTTCAGATCGAACCAGGTGGGTGAAAACCAAGGTCCATCGGTGGGTGGACTTCAAAAGAAATTGAAGGATGAGGACCTATACTCATGTAACTATGCGTGGTCCCAACAGAAACCCCTGAGCCTTGGAACTGCACCTCCCGCGCCTCGAACAGAACAGTTCAAGACAGGCAAAGAGTCACGAATGTCCCGGAATAATGGCCCAACACCTCTATGCTCGGAAGAGACAGAGGAAGTAAGTAGTTTGTCAGTAGATTTGAATGTTACTGTGCTTGACCAACCTGATACAATGAGTGGCGTTATCATTGATAATGACACTATCAACATTGACCAACCTGGAGCGATGTGTAGCACTGTCTTTCACAAAGACTCAGAGCACACAAATAACTCAGCGCACACTACTACCAACATTGCCATGGATGTTGACAGCAAACCAATTGCTGACACACAACAACATCCTGAAGGTCATGATGCTGACAGCCAACAAGATGCTGACAGTGAACATGAGTACACAGACAGAGTCACACGTGAACAGAAACGTGGACCAAGACCTGTGAGGTTTCTGTGTAACTTTAAACAAAGGGGGGTGGCTAAGAAAGCTTACCTGCCTATCACACTGGAAGGTGTCCTTGAGCGTGAAGCCCTCCTGGATGGTAGTGCTGATATAACCATTATGTCGGCCAAGCTGTTCGAGGAGCTGAGGACCGCCGCTAACGGTGTTGACAGGCAAATACCCTTTGAGAAATGTGCTATTGAGCTACAGGGTCTCGCAGAGACGAGAACAACCCTAACAGCTATGGCTATGGTTCACATGCAGATTGGCGAAATGACACTACGCCACCCGGTGTTTGTGTCTAAACTTGACTCATTCCCATTTCTGGTTGGCCAAGATTTTATAAACCGCTTCGGCGCGATTATAGATTATGGTCAACAGAAAATGTGGAGCACAGTGAGAAAACCCCTGCCAATAAAAGTGCCTCCTAGTTGTGATACAGACTGCCTAACCGCAGGTACCGCAGAGGACACAAGGGACTGCTCATCCGAGGACGAGAGCCCGGTAAGTGAACCTTCAACTACAGGTGAGACAGAAGAGACCCAAAAGTTGGACCAAACTCTGGCCCAACAAGAGAACCTCCTCTGTGAGCTGACACATTCAGCACTCCCTGACCACTGCCTACCACAGGTAGTGAAAGGTGTTGAGATCCAAGGATCCCACACCGAAGACGCTGTACTGTCCTCTGAGACAGGTAATTCGGCAATCAACCAAGCTTTCGATGAAACCTTGGTTCAAGGGCATCTGAGTCCAGAAAATGACAGTCAACCAAACGCTGACAGTCACTTGGACATCATTGTTGCAGATTACGAGGACCCCTCATCAGACAAAATGGGGGCAAACTCACATTACCTACCACAGGTAGAGAAAGGTGTGGAGATCCAAGGACCCCACACCGAGGTTGCTGTACTGTCCCCTGGGACAGGTAAATCGGCTATCAGCCAAGCTTTCGATGAAACCTTGGTTCAGGGACATTTGTGTCTAGAACTAGTCAGAAATGACATAGTTTTTACAGACTCAAAGAGCCCCTCTTCAGTCAAGAAGTGGGAAGACACACACAACGACAGTGACCCGTCGCAGTCTGTACAATCAGACACACCTGCGACTGCGCCGACGGTTGTGACACACCTGAATTACACGGAAAGAGGTAAACGTAAGAAGATACGTTGGCCAAATCCTAAACGATTCCTGTGTACCGTCTTCTCTCAGCTGCGCGAACAGCTTAAACTAAACGGTGGCATCCTAACTTGTGCCCATGGACGGACGTCCTCACCTGTGTTCGTGGTCCCCCATGACCAAAGGGGGGTGATGTTAGGCCATGCCAAAGACAAAGATTTGAATGTACACCTCAGAAACACTTTTGCTTTCGCCCAGAAAAACCTGGAAAAATCCGCTGAAGGACGCAAGGCGTACTATGACCAGAAGGCCTCTCACAATGAACTCCAAGTGGGAGACAGAGTCTGGTACTATACGTTCGCCCCAGCAACCGGGAAAGGAGGGTCCGAGACCGGAACTCTCGCCCGCAAACTAATGCCCAGGTGGACTGGACCTCATCTGATAACAGACAAAGTGTCCTCAGTCGTCTACGAAATCAAAATCAGCAAAGGCCGCAAAGAGCCAATTGCTAAATGGGTACATCGAAATCAGATCAAACCTTACAAGGCGTTCAATGACTCCACAAAAGACAAAGATCTCACAAACTCACCGACTTCATGGGATAATAAGGTCGTCCAAACACAAGTTAGTAAATAAACTAATCAGGTTTAAACTACCGTATTTTCCACCCTATAAGTCGCATTGTCCAATTTGAACTTAGAAACGCTAAGCCTAAAACCCACAACAAAAAACTAACCTTAACAACCGTTTAAATCCACGAGATTTAATTTGACCTCGGTCATAAAGTTGAGACCTGTTTTCTTGTGTGTTGCACTTTGGAATCTGACGACAAGAGTGTGTCGAAGCAGTGAAACGTTGTTTCCTTGTTGTTTAGTCATTACTGTTGTCATTAGTTGAGATATTGTTTGGTTCTGAACACTCCCAGCCCAAAAACCCCTATGATGAGTACAATTAATGGACTAAGTTTTCCCTCGCCCGGACGCGGGTCACCGGGGCCCCACTCTGGAGCCAGGCCCGGAGGTGGGGCACGCTGGCGAGCGCCTGGTGGCCGGGCTTTTACCCATGGAGCTCGGCCGGGCACAGCCCGAAGAGGAGACGTGGGTCCCCCTTCCCATGGGCTCACCACCTGTGGGAGGGGCCAAAGGGGTCGGGTGCAATGTGAGATGGGTGGCGGCCGAGGGCGGGGACCCTGGCGGTCTGATCCTCGGCTACAGAAGCTGGCCATTGGGACATGGAATGTCACCTCTCTGGTGGGGAAGGAGCCTGAGCTAGTGTGTGAGGTTGAGAGGTTCCGACTAGAAATAGTCGGACTCACCTCAACGCATGGCTCTGGCTCTGGAACCAGTTTCCTTGAGAGGGGTTGGACACTCTTCCACTCTGGAGTTGCCCCTGGTGAGAGGCGCCGAGCAGGAGTGGGCATACTGGTTGCCCCCCATCTTGGTGCCTGTACGTTGGGGTTCACCCCGGTGAACGAGAGGGTAGCCTCCCTTCGCCTACGTGTGGGGGGACGGGCTCTGACTGTTGTTTGTGCCTATGCACCAAACGGCAGCTCAGACTACCCACCCTTTTTGGAGTCCTTGGAGGGGGTATTGGAGAGTGCGCCTCCTGGGGACTCCCTTGTTCTACTGGGGGACTTCAACGCTCACGTGGGCAATGACAGTGAGACCTGGAGGGGTGTGGTTGGGAGGAACGGCCCCCCTGATCTGAACCAGAGTGGTGTTCTGTTATTGGACTTCTGTGCTCGTCATGGATTGTCCATAACGAACACCATGTTTAAGCATAAGGGTGTCCATATGTGCTCTTGGCACCAGGACACCCTAGGTCGCAGTTCGATGATCGACTTTGTTGTCGTCTCATCTGATCTGCGGCCGCATGTCTTGGACACTCGGGTGAGGAGAGGGGCGGAGCTGTCTACTGACCACTACCTGGTGGTGAGTTGGCTCCGATGGTGGGGGAGGATGCCGGTCAGACCTGGCAGACCCAAACGTATCGTGAGGGTCTGCTGGGAACGTCTGGCAGAGTCTCCCGTAAGACGGAGCTTTAACTCCCACCTCCGGGAGAGCTTTGAACACGTTCCGAGGGAGGCGGGGGACATGGAGTCCGAGTGGGCCGTGTTCCGCGCCTCTATTGTCGAGGCAGCTTATCGGAGCTGTGGCCGCAAGGTTGTTGGTGCCTGTCGAGGTGGCAACCCTCGAACCCGGTGGTGGACACCGGCAGTGAGGGATGCTGTCAGGCTGAAGAAGGAGTCCTATTGGGCCTTTTTGGCTTGTGGGACCCCGGAAGCAGCTGATAGGTACCGGCAGTCCAAGCGGCATGCGGCTCGGGTGGTTGCTGAGGCAAAAACTCGGGCGTGGGAGGAGTTCGGAGAGGCCATGGAGAATGACTTCCGTACGGCTTCGAGGCGATTCTGGTCCACCATCCGGCGTCTCAGGGGGGGAAAGAGGTACGAGACCAACACCATTTATGGTGGAGGTGGCGTGCTGCTGACCTCAACTCGGGATGTTGTGAGTCGGTGGGCGGAATACTTCGAAGACCTCCTCAATCCTACTGGCACGTCTTCCACTGAGGAAGCAGAGCCTGGGGACTTTGGGTCGGGTTCTCCGATCTCTGGTGCTGAGGTCGCCGAGGTGGTTAAAAAGCTCCGCGGTGGCAAGGCTCCGGGGGTGGATGAGATTCGCCCGGAGTTCCTTAGGGCTCTGGATGTTGTAGGGTTGTGTTGGCTTACGCGACTCTGCAATATCGCGTGGACATCGGGGGCAGTTCCCTTGGATTGGCAGACTGGGGTGGTGGTTCCCCTATTTAAAAAGGGGGACCGTAGGGTGTGTTCCAACTATAGGGGGATCACACTCTTAAGCCTCCCTGGTAAGGTCTATTCAGGGGTTCTGGAGAGGAGGGTCCGTCGGATAGTCGAACCTCGGATTCAGGAGGAGCAGTGTGGTTTTCGTCCTGGTCGTGGAACACTGGACCAGCTCTACACCCTCAGCAGGGTCCTGGAGGGTGCGTGGGAGTTTGCCCAACCAGTTTACATGTGTTTTGTGGACTTGGAGAAGGCATTCGACCGCGTCCCTCGGGGGGTTCTGTGGGGGGTACTCCGGGAGTATGGGGTACCAGGCCCTTTGATAAGGGCTGTTAGGTCCCTGTACGACCGGTGTCAGAGCTTGGTCCGCATTGCCGGCAGTAAGTCAGGCTCGTTTCCGGTGAGAGTTGGACTCCGCCAAGGTTGCCCTTTGTCACCGATTCTGTTCATAACTTTTATGGACAGAATTTCTAGGCGCAGCCAAGGTGTTGAGAGGATCCGTTTTGGTGACCTTAGAATCGCTTCTCTGTTTTTTGCAGATGATGTGGTCCTATTGGCTTCATCAGCTCGTGATCTACAGCTTTCGCTGGAGCGGTTTGCAGCTGAATGTGATGCGGCCGGGATGAGGATCAGTTCCTCCAAATCCGAGGCCATGGTCTTGAGCCGGAAAAGGGTAGCATGCCCTCTCCGGGTCGGGGAGGAGGTCCTGCCCCAAGTGGAGGAGTTTAAGTATCTCGGGATCTTGTTCACGAATGAGGGAAAACTGGAGCGTGAGATCGATAGGCGGATAGGTGCAGCGTCCGCAGTGAAGCGGGCGCTGTACCGGTCTGTCGTGGTGAAGAGAGAGCTGAGTCAAAAGGCAAAGCTCTCAATTTACCGATCGATCTACGTTCCCACCCTCATCTATGGTCATGAGCTTTGGGTTATGACCGAAAGAACAAGATCTCGGATACAAGCGGCTGAAATGAGTTTTCTCCGCAGGGTGGCTGGACTCTCCCTTAGAGATAGGGTGAGAAGCTCAGTCATCCGGGAGGGACTCGGAGTAGAGCCGCTGCTTCTCCACATCGAGAGGAGCCAGTTGAGGTGGCTCGGGCATCTGGTTAGGATGCCTCCTGGACGCCTCCCTGGTGAGGTGTTCCGGGCACGTCCCACCGGGAGGAGACCCAGAGGAAGACCCAGGACGCGCTGGAGGGACTATGTTTCTCGGCTGGCCTGGGAACGCCTTGGGATTCCCCCGGAGGAGCTGCTCCAAGTGGCTGGGGAGAGGGAAGTCTGGGCCTCCCTACTTAGGCTGCTACCCCCGCGACCCGACCCCGGATAAGCGGAAGAAGATGGATGGATGGATGGATGGATCCCAGCCAAAAAGGTTTTGTATTAACATTGGTTAATGAATGATATGGATTTAACTATGCCAACATGCAGTTCGTTTTGTTAAATCTCAATCGTCGAAGAGTCAATGTAGTTTAAAGCTACTCAAGGTACCATAAACTACACTGGTCTCACAATTTCTAAATTGAACCGATTCGATCGTTTCTATTCTAGATTATCTATTCATTTTGATGAGTCTCGCCATAGACTTCAAAATTTATTAGGAATACCAAATCCTACGTCGTTCGTCTAAAAGACAACAGACATTTAGATCAAACTATATTTCATTTTTCTATTTTAGTTTAACCTAAACTAAGTAATGAATGGAGGAATAGTTTGGAATTAGAGGCCTTCGTTACAGAAGCCCTCCAAAATTTTATAGGTATAGATCCCTATATCTAATTTTACAGAATTGATC
>JBBPBX010100948.1:0-12275 GCA_038048925.1 Garcialebias charrua
GTTCCCTTATCCAGATGGCCTATGACGCAACTCCAACAGGAACTGCCCAAGGTCACCAATGGTAAGTACTTCTCGACCCTCGACGTCGCCTCTGGTTTTTGGACCATCCCTGTGCGCGCCGAGGACCAGTACAAACTAGCTTTCACTTTTGGTGGCCGTCAATACACCTTTAACAGGTGTCCCTTTGGCTACGCTAACTCACCTGCAGAGTTCAACATCTTCTTGAACAAAGCATGTCCAGACGCCCACGAGCGTGGGACACTGATCTACGTGGACGATGTCCTTTTGAGGCAGCCAACACTGGACTCACATTTGGCTGAGATCGACCACGTTCTGAATCAGCTGACAACTGCTGGTGCTAAGATATCACTGTCAAAATGCCAATGGTGCAGAACCAAAGTGGACTACGTTGGCCTACTTGTAGGTCCTGACGGAGTACAACCACAGCTGACTCGCACCCAAGGCCTCGACAATCTCAAAGTCCCCACCAATCTCAAAGAACTACAAAGTTTTCTGGGCGTGTGTAACTACTCGAACCAATTCATCGAAAACTATGCGGACCTTGCGAAACCACTGACTGAACTCCTTAAAAAAGACGTACCATTTGTTTGGACTGACAAACAGCAACAGGCAATGGACGCTCTTATAAACAGGATCAAGTCAGCCCCTTGTTTAGTCTACCCAGACTACAACAAAGAGTTTTACTTGGAAGTGGGCTTCTCAGCTCATTGCATAAGTGCGGGTCTGTACCAGATACACGACAGAGACAAACGTGTGGTAGCCTACGCCAGCAAAACGATGGCAGGCCCCGAGTTGAGATTCTCAGACTGTGAGAAAGCTTTACTGACCACAGTGTGGGCAGTTAAACATTTCTCCAGCTACATTGGTGGACAGAAAATCATTGTGGAAACACAACACCAGCCAGTGACTTTTCTTAACAGTGAACGCATCAGAGATGGTGTGGTGACAAACTCACGTGTTGCAACGTGGCTCATGGCGCTTCAAAGTTTTAACCTAGACATACGTTATGGTCAAAACAAGAAGTCTCATCTGGGGACGGACTTGGCAATCTGCCAGAAGTGTACACAAGATGTACCAGCCACCCAGCCGCCGGTTGAGGTAAAACCCCCAGTAACTGAAGACCCGAATCACCACTTCTTTGATGACAATATCTGCAAAGATATGACAACATTGTACGTGGATGGATCTTCATTCCTCCGCGACAAGATCTGCAGAGCAGGTGTTGGAGGGGTCCTCCTCCAAGACCAAGAGCAGATAACTTTCAGCTACAAATTAGGATCTCAGACTTCTCAGTACGCTGAGATTGCAGGAATCCTAATAGCTCTCCAGATGGTAGTAGAACGCTCCATCAAGACGCTAGTCATCTGCACTGACTCTAACTATGCTCGTTTGAGTTTCGCTTGTCACCTCGCTGTGTGGAAACAGAACGGTTTCCTAACAAGCGACAGAAAAGTGGTCAAACACAAAGAGCTTTTCATAGCGTGTGATCACTTGGTGACATCACACGACTTACAGATCTACTGGAAGAAAGTTCCAGGGCATTCTAGAGTCCCAGGCGATGACAAGCACTACAATGACATTGCAGATTCCTTAGCCAAGGAAGGAGCCGACGAAGGTCCTCTATGGTCCTTCGACCCCTCCTGGTTAATCGAGACTCTGCCAATACAACCTTCAGTCAGGGTTATGGCAGTCACACGTGCACAGGCCGCAGCCAGACCTGCTGACAACGCAGTCTCTGTACGACCTGCACTGACTGACCCAGACATCATCCAACTACAGAAGGCGGATCCTGCTATCAACTCCATGATACTGTACCTGACCGATCCGAACAAAAATAGTCCGTCTAAAGACGACCTGGATTCCGATCCAGACCTTAAGGTCCTCTATCAGCTGCGCAAACAGCTAAAACTAATCAAGGGCATCTTAACTTTCGCTCATGGACCAACGTCCTCACCTGTGTTCGTGGTTCCCCATGACCAAAGGGGGGTGATGTTAGTTCATGCCCATGATCTCCCGTCCGCAGGACACAAAGGAGATAAAGCCACGCTGACGGCATTAAAACAAATTGCCTATTGGCCTGGAATGAAAAAGGATGTCAAGGACTACATTGAAGGGTGCGTGGTCTGTGGCCAGTTTCAGCCAACCAGACCACTTCACAGAGCACCACTGCAAAGCAGAGGCATTGCATTCCCATGGTCTGACCTCCAGATCGACTGGGTTGGACCACTCACTAAGAGCTCTAGAGGAAATAAATATTTTCTCACGGTAACCTGTGCATTCACCAAATGGGTAGAATGCCTACCAGCTCCTAACGACACAGCACAAACCACTGCTATGTTGTTAATGAATCATATATTCTCAAGGTTTGGACTTCCCCTTCGGGTGAACTCAGACCAAGGTACACACTTCACAGGTGAAGTGATGAAAGAACTGTGGAAGACGCTAGGCGTCAAGGCCAACTTTCATGTCGGCTACCACCCACAGGCTTCAGGCCAAGTAGAGAGAGCAAACAGAACTGTGGTGAGTATTTTGAAGAAATACGTGGCTGCAAACCACAAGGACTGGGATGTGAAACTCCCTCTGGTCCTCATGGCCATAAGAGCCACTCCACACACATCAACTGGCATCTCTCCCTTCGAGATGATGACCGGTCGACAAATGACTCTCCCTCTACACCTGTTGTACCAACCAGGCGACGCCGCCATGGCGACAGCCTACACTACACAACAATACATGAAAGATTTGAATGTACACCTCAGAAACACTTTTGCTTTCGCCCAGAAAAACCTGGAAAAATCCGCTGAAGGACGCAAGGCGTACTACGACCAGAAGGCCTCTCACAATGAACTCCAAGTGGGAGACAGAGTCTGGTACTATACGTTCGCCCCAGCAACCGGGAAAGGAGGGTCCGAGACCGGAACTCTCGCCCGCAAACTAATGCCCAGGTGGACTGGACCTCATCTGATAACAGACAAAGTGTCCTCAGTCGTCTACGAAATCAAAATCAGCAAAGGCCGCAAAGAGCCAATTGCTAAATGGGTACATCGAAATCAGATCAAACCTTACAAGGCGTTCAATGACTCCACAAAAGACAAAGATCTCACAAACTCACCGACTTCATGGGATAATAAGGTCGTCCAAACACAAGTTAGTAAATAAACTAATCAGGTTTAAACTACCGTATTTCCCACCCTATAAGTCGCATTGTCCAATTTGAACTTAGAAACGCTAAGCCTAAAACCCACAACAAAAAACTAACCTTAACAACCGTTTAAATCCATCCATCCATCCATCCATCCATTCTTCCGCTTATCCGGGGTCGGGTCGCGGGGGTAGCAGCCTAAGTAGGGAGGCCCAGACTTCCCTCTCCCCAGCCACTTGGAGCAGCTCCTCCGGGGGAATCCCAAGGCGTTCCCAGGCCAGCCGAGAAACATAGTCCCTCCAGCGCGTCCTGGGTCTTCCTCTGGGTCTCCTCCCGGTGGGACGTGCCCGGAACACCTCACCAGGGAGGCGTCCAGGAGGCATCCTAACCAGATGCCCGAGCCACCTCAACTGGCTCCTCTCGATGTGGAGAAGCAGCGGCTCTACTCCGAGTCCCTCCCGGATGACTGAGCTTCTCACCCTATCTCTAAGGGAGAGTCCAGCCACCCTGCGGAGAAAACTCATTTCAGCCGCTTGTATCCGAGATCTTGTTCTTTCGGTCATAACCCAAAGCTCATGACCATAGATGAGGGTGGGAACGTAGATCGATCGGTAAATTGAGAGCTTTGCCTTTTGACTCAGCTCTCTCTTCACCACGACAGACCGGTACAGCGCCCGCTTCACTGCGGACGCTGCACCTATCCGCCTATCGATCTCACGCTCCAGTTTTCCCTCATTCGTGAACAAGATCCCGAGATACTTAAACTCCTCCACTTGGGGCAGGACCTCCTCCCCGACCCGGAGAGGGCATGCTACCCTTTTCCGGCTCAAGACCATGGCCTCGGATTTGGAGGAACTGATCCTCATCCCGGCCGCATCGCATTCAGCTGCAAACCGCTCCAGCGAAAGCTGTAGATCACGAGCTGATGAAGCCAATAGGACCACATCATCTGCAAAAAACAGAGAAGCGATTCTAAGGCCACCAAAACGGATCCTCTCAACACCTTGGCTGCGCCTAGAAATTCTGTCCATAAAAGTTATGAACAGAATCGGTGACAAAGGGCAACCTTGGCGGAGTCCAACTCTCACCGGAAACGAGCCTGACTTACTGCCGGCAATGCGGACCAAGCTCTGACACCGGTCGTACAGGGACCTAACAGCCCTTATCAAAGGGCCTGGTACCCCATACTCCCGGAGTACCCCCCACAGAACCCCCCGAGGGACGCGGTCGAATGCCTTCTCCAAGTCCACAAAACACATGTAAACTGGTTGGGCAAACTCCCACGCACCCTCCAGGACCCTGCTGAGGGTGTAGAGCTGGTCCAGTGTTCCACGACCAGGACGAAAACCACACTGCTCCTCCTGAATCCGAGGTTCGACTATCCGACGGACCCTCCTCTCCAGAACCCCTGAATAGACCTTACCAGGGAGGCTTAAGAGTGTGATCCCCCTATAGTTGGAACACACCCTACGGTCCCCCTTTTTAAATAGGGGAACCACCACCCCAGTCTGCCAATCCAAGGGAACTGCCCCCGATGTCCACGCGATATTGCAGAGTCGCGTAAGCCAACACAACCCTACAACATCCAGAGCCCTAAGGAACTCCGGGCGAATCTCATCCACCCCCGGAGCCTTGCCACCGCGGAGCTTTTTAACCACCTCGGCGACCTCAGCACCAGAGATCGGAGAACCCGACCCAAAGTCCCCAGGCTCTGCTTCCTCAGTGGAAGACGTGCCAGTAGGATTGAGGAGGTCTTCGAAGTATTCCGCCCACCGACTCACAACATCCCGAGTTGAGGTCAGCAGCACGCCACCTCCACCATAAATGGTGTTGGTCTCGTACCTCTTTCCCCCCCTGAGACGCCGGATGGTGGACCAGAATCGCCTCGAAGCCGTACGGAAGTCATTCTCCATGGCCTCTCCGAACTCCTCCCACGCCCGAGTTTTTGCCTCAGCAACCACCCGAGCCGCATGCCGCTTGGACTGCCGGTACCTATCAGCTGCTTCCGGGGTCCCACAAGCCAAAAAGGCCCAATAGGACTCCTTCTTCAGCCTGACAGCATCCCTCACTGCCGGTGTCCACCACCGGGTTCGAGGGTTGCCACCTCGACAGGCACCAACAACCTTGCGGCCACAGCTCCGATAAGCTGCCTCGACAATAGAGGCGCGGAACACGGCCCACTCGGACTCCATGTCCCCCGCCTCCCTCGGAACGTGTTCAAAGCTCTCCCGGAGGTGGGAGTTAAAGCTCCGTCTTACGGGAGACTCTGCCAGACGTTCCCAGCAGACCCTCACGATACGTTTGGGTCTGCCAGGTCTGACCGGCATCCTCCCCCACCATCGGAGCCAACTCACCACCAGGTAGTGGTCAGTAGACAGCTCCGCCCCTCTCCTCACCCGAGTGTCCAAGACATGCGGCCGCAGATCAGATGAGACGACAACAAAGTCGATCATCGAACTGCGACCTAGGGTGTCCTGGTGCCAAGAGCACATATGGACACCCTTATGCTTAAACATGGTGTTCGTTATGGACAATCCATGACGAGCACAGAAGTCCAATAACAGAACACCACTCTGGTTCAGATCAGGGGGGCCGTTCCTCCCAACCACACCCCTCCAGGTCTCACTGTCATTGCCCACGTGAGCGTGGGCGTTTAAATCCACGAGATTTAAATTGACCTCGGTCATAAAGTTGAGACCTGTTTTTCTTGTGTGTTGCACTTTGGAATCTGACGACAAGAGTGTGTCGAAGCAGTGAAACGTTGTTTCCTTGTTGTTTAGTCATTATTGTTGTCATTAGTTGAGATATTGTTTGGTTCTGAACACTCCCAGCCAAAAAGGTTTTGTATTAACATTGGTTAATGAATGATATGGATTTAACTATGCCAACATGCAGTTCGTTTTGTTAAATCTCAATCGTCGAAGAGTCAATGTAGTTTAAAGCTACTCAAGGTACAATAAACTACACTGGTCTCACAATTTCTAAATTGAACCGATTCGATCGTTTCTATTCTAGATTATCTATTCATTTTGATGAGTCTCGCCATAGACTTCAAAATTTATTAGGAATACCAAATCCTACGTCGTTCGTCTAAAAGACAACAGACATTTAGATCAAACTATATTTCATTTTTATTTTAGTTTAACCTAAACTAAGTAATGAATGGAGGAATAGTTTGGAATTAGAGGCCTTCGTTACAGAAGCCCTCCAAAATTTTATAGGTACAAATCCCTATATCTAATTTTACAGAATTGATCCACCCCTTAATTGGTAATTGTAGCTGATCTAAACCATGATAGCTTACATACCAGGTGCATATAGGTAAGGCTTAATGTAAAATCCCAATCATAAGCCCACCTTAAAAAACCACATAATTGCATGACACATAGAACCAGAGTGGCACTGACTGGAAACCAACCAGCCAACAACCTTCGATGTGGGGACCTGCAGCTCCAACGCTTGGTCTTCAACCTTCATCCAAGGGTCGCCTCCTCTGCGTCAATCGAGGGATCCCCTCTACATGCTGATTATGAAAACAATTGTTGCTGATCAATCAACAAAACTAATCGTTGTGGAATTACTGCTGTGGAATTACCGCTGTGGATTATAAGACTTTGCTTTCCAAGGGATCACAGACTTTGTTTTCCAAAGGATTAAAAGCTTTTCGCAATGGGATTACCTCCGAACAGTATGGAATTTCCAAAAACTTTATGGGATTATAATTTTTGATTTTTCTTTTCCACTTGCTGGATTACTTCAAGATCAAAGACAGTTCAAGGTTTCCTTTCGTGTTGGACCCCATCCCCAAGGACTGGCGATGGCTTCCAAAAGGGGGGAGATGTAGTGGACCTACCCAGGGTCAAATTAAGGTTTTTGAACTGTCCAGTGATGACCTTTACTGACCTCTCAGTAAAGCAAGACATTTACTACAAAATCATTCATTTAGCTATAATCTGATAACATAGTCACCAAAAGAGACTATTTCTATCTTTGATTTTAGGCTGATGTGATCAAAAGAATAACTTTTGTCATTTTCATGATGTGTGCTTTTAAGCTGTGTTATTCTGTGAGAGTTAAACTGTGTTCACTGCTGTGTCAAAGGTGAAATCTCGGGTCACAGAGACCGGACGGTTTTGTTTAGAAACTCAGAGGACAGTAATCCGTGTTTTTCATGAAAGGGCTCCAGCTTGCTGTGCCTTTCCCTAAACAAATCTCTCTCTGCTCTGGCTGTAACCTTGGGTCTGATAAGGCAAGTTCACTCCTCTCTTTGTTCCTGCTTTTTAAGTTCTAACTGTGCGAGAACGCTTCAGAGTTTCTGGGAGCTTCGAAAGATGATGTGAACCTTCCAAAGAGCTGAATGACCACAAGTCACGCGCTAAGGACTCGTCATCCAGCTGGGACTGATAACATGTTGTTATGGGTCCACTTCGAACAAGCGTAAGCTCAAGAACTTTGTTTATTCCTTCCTGGAATAAGTTTATCTTGAAGTCAGAGGCCTGAAGCTGACATATTCTCTGATGACCAAGCGAAAACCAGGAGACGTTGGAAAACGTAAACCAGAACCCTGCTTGAAGGTATTGTACTGGTTCCCACAAGGACCCGTGCATCTGAAAAGCTACAAGGTCTTCCCTCTTACCGGGCCGTCGTCAAAAGGTAAAGAGCGGTTTACAAACGTACCTGGATTTTAGCAGAAGTCGGAGGAGAAGTGTCACTCTGGTATCATGCTCACGATAATTTCTTCTTAAATCTTTCCTCCTACTCTTTCCCCTCTCTATCTAAGCTGGAAACTATAATTAAGCTGAAGAGCCCACAGACTAAATATGTTAACATCCAATATTGAAGTCTGTTGTGTTGAATTTAAGTGTGCTGACGTTTTAAATTGAAAGAAAGTGAAATCATGTCAATCAAGTGTAATGGTGTTAATTTAGTTGATTCATTTTAAATAAATGATAGTGTCTCTTTGACATATCAAACTAAGTCAATGTCCATTGTCACTTAATGGCTCTGTTTATTTATCCATCATAAAGATCACAGAGATATTGGGTAAACTGAAAAAGAACAGAATCCGTGAATTTACTATTCAATCTGAATAAGTAAATTAATTAAGGTAAAGAGGTCAGTATTAATATTGACCTCCTCATAATTCTTACACTGATCTCCCAATCATTTAGGTAGAACCGTTTCGATCGTTTCTATTCTAGATCTATTCATTTTGATGAGTCTCGCCATAGACTTCAAAATTTATAGGGAATACCAAATCTTGCGTCGTTCGTCTAAAAGACAACAGACATTTAGACCAAACTAGTTTTTTTTTTTATTTTAGTTTAACCTAAACTAAATAATGAATGGAGGAATAGTTTGAATGAAGAGGCCTTCGTTACAGAAGCCCTCCACATTTCTATAGGTATAGATCCCTATTTCTGATTTTTACAGCATTGATCCACCCCTTAATTGGTAATTGTAGCTGATCTAATCCATGATAGCTTACATACCAGGTGCATATAGGTAAGGCTTAATGTAGAATCCCTATCATAAGCCCACCTAAAACCACATAATTGCATGACACATTGAACCAGGGTGGCACCGACTGGAAGCCATCCAGCCTGCAACCTTCGATGTGGGGACCTGCTGATCCAACGTTGGTCTTCAACCTTCATCCAAGGCCCGCCTCCTCTGCTTCAATCGAGGGATCCCCTCTACATGCTGATTAAAATCCATTCTTGCTGATGAAATCAATAACCCCCATCGTTGTGGATTTACCGTTGTGGATTATAAGACTTTGTTTCCAAGGGATTGAAAGCTTACCGCAAAGGGATTACCTACGAACAGTATGGAATTTCCAAAACATTATGGGAGTATAATTTTGAACTTTTTTTGATTTTTTTTTCCACTTGCTGGATTACATAGAGGTCAGAGACATTCGGTGGTATCCTTTCGTGTTGGAACTCATCTCCAAGGACAGGCGATGACTTCCAAAAAGGGGGACTGTAGTGATACACCTCGTCTCTGATATTTTAGGGTTCACACCTCTCTGAAACTCTCAGTGTTACACTTGCTTGGAGCTCAAGGAGACAAGTGGACACTATATTTTGTTACAACTATTTTGAATTAATGGACACTAATTAATCAGATTGAACTTTCTCTTTAATGTGTGTTAATTCAGAATTGATCAAACAGTATTTTTGTCATTTCAATGATGATCTGTTACTTGCATGACTTTGACCCTTCGGCTGGTTTATTTCTGCAGAACAAGCAGTCTTTGAATCTAAAGCACAAGGTCAGAGTAAACGTTTAACTTGCAGCTTCTTTTGTGTTGTCTATGAAGTTAGCCATAATATTCTCTGTGCCCACAAGCAGGCCACCTGGCTGTTTATGTAAACAGTTTTCCTGTTGTCCGTCAAGAGACTTTCTGCCTATGGGATCATACTTCCATCTTTTATTTTGTTAACCAGCCTGTAGCCGTTAAGGAGGTGGGTCAGTCCTCACCTCCCCTATAAATGGGCACTTCCTGCATTTTCGTTAGTTTTTGGAAGAGAACTAACTGCCAACTGTTTTCTCTCCTTTGGGAAAAGCTGGAGACGGCCCGGTCATGTGTCAACGACCCACGTCTCAGCTGGAATCATAGTAAAGCCTTACTTTGATCCATTCACTCATTTCTGGAAGAATTTGTTTTCTAAAGTTTTATTTTGAAAATCAGTCTGTGCGCTTGACCGTTGTTTCCTGCCGAGGGAGGCGAGTTCCTCGTATCGTGGATCAGCACACTCACGCTGAAGTTTCAACTGGACGGCCACTGGACAAACCCATCCACGTGTGTGTCCACAAACTTCTCCACTCTTGTCTCCAAGAGACGAACCTTCAACAGGTAACGAGCCGTGGTGTGGTTGAACGTGCGGGAGCCCAGCAGTCTGCTCGTGTGGGAAAAAGGTGTCACCCATTCTGGTTCAAAGTAACCAACTTTAGCTTAACTTAGCTTCCAGTACTCCTTCCTCCTATTTCTTATTTTTCATAAGCTATTAATCTGTCAAGTAATGTGCCAACAGAAAGTTCCTAATTGTCTGTTTGTTTTAATTTGAATTCTTGTCAACGTAGTTATTAAATCAGAGCTAATATCGATACAAATGTTTAATGTAATTCTTGTGATAGTTTCAATAAAAGGTCTATTTTCTGGTAGACCAATATAAGTTGAGCCTCTTGTGAAATTACATTCTTGTCTAATCACAGTAAAAACAATTTAGTATCGGAAAAAGGAAGAACTCGCGCATTTACAATAATGGTGGTTCAGTAAGTGTTTAAATACCTTACCAAGCGCATTAATCCATTACATGAGAGATGTGATTTATTAATTTTTGATTCCCCTAAGCCCCAAGTGATTTTAGGGTACCCTTGGCTATTAAAGCACAACCCCTAGATTAACTGGAAAAATAACCTGATTGAACGTTGGGGTGAGGCCTGTTCAGTCGAATGCTTGTGTTCTGCCATCTCTTCTGGTTCTATCTCACCCCCAGTAAGGAAGAGATTGACCTTTCCAAAGTGCCCTCCGTATATCATGTTCTTGCCCCAGTTTTTAGTAAACAGAAAGCCATCTCCCTACCACCTCACAGACCCTATGATTGCCCCATAGATCTTCTTCCTGGTGTCCCTCTTCCGTCTAGTAGACTGTACAACCTGTTGGGCCCAGAGAGGGAGACGATGAGGCAATAATAGAGTCTTTAAAGCTCCACTGACATCATCTTTTGACTTTTCAAAAAATGGCACAACATATATAAATATTAAGATTGACCCCTGACCGTTTTTGCTAAAATAATGTTAAATGAATGAAATTTCTCCCCCAAAACAGTTTAAAATTAGCGCCATTTTTTTAACACGATAAATAGGGATTTCGCCGTCGCAGGATGATGACGTCATTTAAAGTACTTTCCCTACTGCGCTGCTTGTAAACAATGGACGAGCTACAAACTCGATCCGTCCAATTTAGCCATTTAAAAGTTAATATTTTAGCGGATTGTCTGCAGAGAAGCCAAAGTTATTTCCAGTAAACAGCAGGTTATAATTTTTTTCAGCTCCTGCTGGTTTTTGGAGACTTTTCACTTCATGAGGTGAGCTCAGCTGCTGTGTGGAGTTACATGCATGTGGACGAGGCAGAAGTAATTCTACAACATGTACATCGTCTCCAGCCTCCACAGCACTGAAATGGTAATATATTAGTTAATGTTCCTAATAATTATTCAACATTAATTAATAGTTTAAAAAATTAGTCCCTTTTAAAATATCTGTTAAATATATTATTCTTTTATTTTGTTTGTGTTTTCAGGTTTCCAGGTCTCCAGTCCATCACCTGAGGCTCTTCCTGTTGAACCACAACCCAGACTTTCACATCACAGCAGGTAAGATTGCATCAACGAAAAGAATACTACTCAACAATATTCTTTGATGTAAATCTGTTGATTTTCTGTGGTTCTGATGAGGGAAGTGACAAAGTGGATGCAGCATTCAGCCCATAATGGACCCAGATGTCCCCTGCGTCCAGACCTACAACACCTGGACATCCATGAGCATGCACGAGGAGGTGGTGGAGTCTGAAGAAGTACAAGCAGCAGGATGAGGAGAAACTAGACCGATGTCCCCTGCGTCCAGACCTACAACACCTGGACAGGAGGATGGACGAGGAGGTGTTGGAGTCATTTTTACAGAGCTGATGAAGTCAAACAACACTTGCTAATATGTGTTAAACTTAATTTATTTTGATAATCTGTTCATATTAATGTTTCCCCAGAGGTTTTCATTTATTTGATAATATGGGATGGTTTTATTTTAATAAAATGTTTCTTTCAACATTCACCAATTTTGTTTTTACTAAAGTATGAGCTGTGAGTTGTAGATGCACGAATGAAAATAAAACAGATACACAAATATTCTCACAAAGAATAACACAAATATTCTCACAAAGAATAACTCAACACTAACAGATAATATAGTGTACTACCGTAACTTTATTTACACATAACTACAGAAACACTTGGTTCATTGTTATCCTTTTTTCTTTTTTCAAACAACATGTTCATTTGAACACTCAGAAAAAAATATTAAATTCATTGATTCATTTTCATCTCAA
>JBBPBX010100949.1:0-12275 GCA_038048925.1 Garcialebias charrua
TATATGTGTGTGTATACTGTATATATACACATATATATAGACATGCATACATATATACACATATACGTTACATACGTATATATATTTATACATATACACACATATATATATAGATGTATATATATATCTATACCATCTAAACATATATGTTTAGATGGTTACTGTTGCACCGAGGGACTGAGAGAAACGCAATTTCGGTCCTGTGTATGTCCTGTACATATTGCAGTTCTGACAATAAAGTTGACTTTGACTTTGACTTTTTGACTTTGATATATACAGTATATATACATGTATATATTTTTATATATACAGTATATATACATGTATATATTTTTATATATACAGTATATACACACATTGATGATGGTGGAGTACACTACTTTGGACAAGTGGCATGTGTCCTAAAAAATCTGCGCTCCTCCATTGTCCCAGTTGATCAACAAGTGTGTTCCAAACTCTAAAACATTTGTAATATACTTAACAATATGTAATCAATCAATTCCAATCAAAATATCAAAGCATCTTTATTTGAATACTGTAAATGTTACATGTCAATGAAATTGTAACAGTTAAAAAAAAAGAAAGACTGGTGTTATTTGTAGAAACAGAAAAACATATTACTAAATCTGCAGTTGCGGGTGAAAATGAAAATAGTGGATTGGATTTCCTGGAAGACTGAATCTCCGCCCTGCGACCTAGGAATACGCCCCCTGACCAATCAGTGACCACACTGTGCTGATGTCATAACTGGACCCTACAAGAACCAGACCTATGTACCCCAGTGAGGCAGGCACCAAAATAGGTCTGGTTTCACGTGAACAGGCCCCTGTGGGTACACTCCATAACTAGTTGTTAACTAGTTACGAAGGAGACCGAACGAGCGCTAACAGGCCCTGTGGATAAAGGGCATAAGTTAACATTTTCATCTTGTGGAAAAACTACAAGAAAAATACATTTTCCTGTATTTTTTGCTGAGGAAGAAAATACTGGAAAATGTATTTTAAGTGTATCTAAAAAAGCTAAGTCTGGTCCTCTGGACATTCAAAAAACAAAGCAAAACAAAACAAAAAAAATAGAAACGTTTCGTCTTTCGTCCGAAATATTTCTTCAGTCTGAGGTGCTGTATTCAGCTCAGTCTTATAAATAGCACCCTCTCACAGTGGATCAACCAGTTTGTTGCTGACAGCCAAAACCAGTTGCTCACATGATCAAGGAGGGCCATCAGCCTAACGATACCATACCATACCATTTTATTTATAGAGCTCTTAAAACAGCGACAAGGCCAACCAAAGTGCTGTACAAACAAACAAACAACAGGCAACACACACAACAAAATACAAAAAATAGAAATAAAAACATTGTAGATAATAAATATAATGACCAAACCACAGATCAGCTGGTGTTGAAAGCAAAAGAATAGTAATGGGTCTTTAAACGGGATTTGAAAACCGAGAGGGAGGGGGCCTGTCTGACGAGCAAAGTTAACTCGTTCCAGAGTTTTGGGCCTGCTACAGAGAAGGCCCTGTCACCTCTGCGTTTAAGACGAGTTCCTGGAACTGTTAAAAGTAACTGGTCCGCTAACCTCAGAGCACGTGGTGAGACATACAGCTGTAGCAAATCAGAGAGATAGGCGGGGGCGAGACTGTTCAGCGATTTGTAGACATACAGGAGAATTTTGAACTGGATTCGAAGATGAACCGGTAGCCAGTGCAGGGAGGCCAAGACTGGTGTAATGTGCTCTCTTATGCTAGCTGGTTAAAAATTGGGCTGCTACGTTCTGGACCAGTTGTAATCGTGCATTGGTGGTCTGACTGATATCAAACCAGAGTGAATTGCAGTAATCAAGCCTAGATGTAATAAATGCGTGAATTACTGTCTCCAGGTTATTTTTGGATAATATGGGCTTCAGCTTAGTCGCCTCAGCTGGAAAAAACAGGATTTAACGATCATATTTACATGACTGTTGAGTTTCAAGGAAAGGTCCATTATCACTCCCAGATTTGTGACTTTTTGTTTTTCAGACAGGGCTAGAGCAGAAAGGTTGATGCAGTGGTTCATGATTGTGTCATTGGGAGGGAACATGTCTTCAGACTTCTTTTCATTGAAACTTAAGAAATTTAAGCCATCCAGTCCCTGATGTCAGCCAGGTAGTCAAGCAGAGGTTGAATAGAAAATGTACCATTGTGTCTTAGGGGGGAGTAAATTTTACAGTCATTGTCATAGAAGTGGAAAGGTATGTTGTGTTTCCGGAAAATGGCACCAAATGGCAGTAGGTATAAGGAGAATAAGAGAGGACCCATGATGGACCCCTGTGGAACCCCCCATTTAAGTGCCGCCACTGCAGAACTAAAATAGTTGATGGAAACACAAAAGGATCTGTCAGTGAGGTAGGATCTGAACTAGTGCTGGACGATAATTCAATAACGATAAATATCGCGATATACTTTTATTCAATAACGATGATATGAAGTTTAAGCATATTTTCGATATTTCGATAGGATTTTACAACTTTTTATGACGTTTTTCTCTTTCTGTTCGGGTTGGAGCGGCTGCTTCAACAACCCGCCCGGACAGAAAAAGCTGTGACACAAAACGTGCGTGATGACGTTGTTGTTACGCAGCGCTCAGTCCAGCAGCAGGCGTTAGCGGTAGCAGGCTAAAAGCTAAGCTAGTCTCCAAAGCGCGTTAAGTTTTCGCTTCAAAACGAGTCAAACGAGTGCTCATGACCGTCAGAATGTGACTGAACAAAGTTTCACAAGCGAAGAGAAAGAGACGACATCACTGATGAGAGGAAAGACTAATTCGTCGGTGTGGACGTAGTTCGGTTTTACTGCAGGTCTCATCTGCAGCGAGTCTTACTCGGTTTGTGTTTATTTTTCAAAACGTGACAGAGTCGTTCTAACTAGCGGTGGAAACATCTATTCTAACTTGTTTAATCTGAAGAGTTTCCACTCGATAGAATATGATGAGTCAGAAGATGAAGAATAAAGTTTGAGCCAACGTTTCCCTGAAACTACGACGTAAACAAACAGCCCCAGCAGCGCTGCATGTTTTTTTTTATTCAAAATAAAACAAATTCATCAGAAGAAGAAAAAACACTGAATGAAAAGGTGCAGAAAGACGAAAATAGTGTTATAATATCTGCCCCTTGTTTAAAAAATACAAAATAACTACAAACAACCTTCACTTCACCTGCACCACACCTTCCCAACAACTTTGATTTAATCATCTTTTAAAACATATAAATAGTTTTATAAATGTTTATGATGATATCAAATCAACACAATCCTGTTTCTCAGCTCCTTCACACTAGTTCTAAATGAAGATTTACAAACATTTACATTCCCTTCAGGGTTTAATAACTTTTTAAACAAAATGTAATTGAATATTTGGGGGTAATATTTTTTTTAGTTTTATACATGACTTGTAAAATACTATGTTCAACCAAATCATAACATTTTAATAATTTCAATTGATGAAATAATATATTTGTTGGGTGACCATAGCACTTCCTAATAATAATTCTTACAGCTCTTTTTAGTAAAATAAAATTAGGATTTGTAATAGTTTTGCATGCTTTTCCCCAAACTTCAATACAACAGATTAAATATGGAACAATCATTACATTATACAATATATTCAAAACTTTGTCATTCAAAAACTATTTTACTTTATACAATAATGTAATTGATTTTGTTATTTTTATTCTTAAGTAATTTCCATGAGATTTCCATGTCAGCTTCTCATCAATAACTATACCCAAAAGTTTTATTTAATTAACTATGAATTTCAATGCTGTAAATTTTAAAGTTCTTGTTTAAAGTTAAAACTATTAATATTGACACAGTTGAGAATTTTATGCCGAGAACGTTCATGCTCAATAATCCAGGTACCAAATCCAATACCTGTAATTCTCAGTTGGGTCATCTGGAAACTGGATGGAGGGTGAAACGTTTCTATAAAAAACTGTCCATGACCCGACAGAATTATTGGGTTGAGAATTTTATGTTTATTTGATGGTGATTTCCATCTTTTTGGAGGCTAAATACAAATACAAGGTGAACATCAATTTATTTGTATAGTTTATAGTTTTTTTTAGGCTTTTATATTGTTTATATCGATATCGAATTATATCGATATCGACCGAAATTAAGAACTATATCGTGATAAAAATTTTGGCCATATCGTCCAGCCCTAATCTGAACCAATTGAGGGCTGACCCTGTGATGCCCAACCACTGCTCCAACCTAGCAATGAGGATCTCATGGTCAATGGTGTCGAAAGCAGATGTAAGGTCCAATAGGACAAGCAGCACAGAGTCACCAGTGTCTGTGGATAAGAAGATGTCATTAAAAACCTTCAGTAGGGCAGTTTCAGTGCTATGGAGAGGTTTAAAGCCAGATTGGAATAACTCAAGGATAGCGTGATCCTCCAGGAAGCACTTCAACTGGGACCCGACTATTTTCTCTAGAAGTTTAGAAACAAATGGGAGTCTGGAGACCTGATGGTTGTTTGCTATTCACAGAGGGCTGAGTGATACTAGCAATAACAGCATTGTAAGAGGGGAACAGTTGAACCCGGAGGCCTCCACCTCTGTTTAATGATAGACGGTTTATTTTCACACAAAGATGGCCTCCTTTACTCCTCTCTCAAACCATCATTCCTCTCTATCAAGGATGTGAAGATCTTCATCCCTGAAAGAGTGACTACTGGCCTGGAGATGAGTGTAGACCACAGAGTCCTGGCCTGATGATGTTGATCTTCTATGCTGGGCCATCCTTTTGACCAGTGGCTGTTTAGTTTCCCTGATGTAAGACTGATCAAAACCTTCCTGACACTGAACAGCATACACAATATTACTCTGTTTGTGCCGGGGGACTGGATCTTTGGGATGAACCAGTCTTTGCCGTAATGTATTTTGGGGTTTAAAAGCCACTGGGACGTTGTGTTTAGAAAATAAACGTCTCAATGTCTCTGAAACTCCCGCAACATACGGAATGACCACTGGTCTGGGTCTGGGTTCCTTCTTTTCACCTGATGGCTGGCTGGAGTCCTGTTTGGGTTTCTTCTCTGCTTTCAGGAAGGCCCAGTTAGGATATCCACATTGCTCTAGAACCTGTCTTGTGTGGGATTTCTCCTTCTGTCTGGCTCCTGAGTTAGTGGGGACACTGTATGCTCTGTGGTACAGAGTCCTGATGACTCCTAACTTGTGCTCCAAAAAGTGATGGGAGTCAAACTTCAAATACTGGTCTGTGTGTGTGGGTTTGCGGTACACCTCAGTTTGCAAATATGCTCTATCAGAAACTTAGACCTCACAGTCCAAGAAAGCCAACCTGCCATTTTTTACATCTTCTCGTGGGAACTTGATATATTTATCCACAGAGTTGATGTGATCAGTGAAATGTTAGAGTTCCTGAGATTTAATTTTAGCCCAGGTGTCATCAACATAACTGAACCAATGACTTGGTGGTCTCCCTGAAAAGGACTTCAAGGCTCTCTTTTCTACCTCCTCCATGTACAGGTTGGCAACAATAAGAGAAACTGGAGACTCCATAGCACACCCATGTTTCTGCCTATAATATTGCTCCCCATATGTGAAGTAGGCTGACTGCAGGCACAGTTTCAAGAGTTGACACAGTTGTTCTGTGGAAAGCGTGGTCCTGCTCAGAGTGGTGTCTGATTTTAACCTTAAACAGACCACCTCTACTGCCTCATCAACAGGAATGCACGTAAAGAGTGATGTGACATCAAAAGAGACCATTGTTTCATCAGTCTCCATGATGACATCCCTCACTTTATCCACAAAGTCCATGGTACAGTATTCTGTATGTGGTGTTCTGAGTTGCCAACTAAAGGGATGAGTACAGATGCTAGATAATTGAAAACATTGTAAGTGACCGAGTTAATCTGCTAACAATTGGTCTAAAAGGTACAACTTGTTTGTGAATTTTGGGTAAACCATACAGACTAGGTGTGGCCTCCCCTAGGTACAGTCTGTGGTACAGAATATGCTCAATAGCCTTGTCCTGCTCCAACATTTTCAGGCAATCTATCAACTGCTTCTTGTAACCACTTCTTCACTTACAAATGTAAGAGGCGCGTACACAGCGAAGCCATGCCCACCGCTCAAGGCTTCTGATCATTTATCCCTCCTCATGGTCTTAGCACAACTCCCCCCACTAATACGCTGTAAACCAGAACAAAAGGAAGTAAAAATTTGGCTCCAGGACAGTGGTACCATGCTGAGAGACTGCTTTGAAAAAACTGATTGGAGTGTTTTCAGGCAGGCTGCTGCTGATGGAAGCTCAGTGGACCTGGAACTTTATGCATCCTCAGTACTGGGTTATATTAGCACATGCTCTGAAAATGTATCCATAAAAAAAATATGTTAAATCTTACCCCAACACAAACCCTTGGTTAAACAAAGAGGTTCGCACCCTGTTGGCAGCCAGGAACACTGCCTTCAAGTCTGGAGACTCAGGGGAGCTGAGAAAGACCAGGAAAGCGCTGGTTGCTGGCATTAAGAGGGCCAAGGCCACATATGCACAGAGGATCGAGGGACAGTTCACCTCACAAGACCCACGGAGCATGTGGAGGGGCATCAAATGTATAACTGATTATAAAGGCAGGAGCAAACAGTGCCCCAAAAACCCATCTCTGCCTGATGCCCTCAACAAGTTTTATGCACGGTTTGAAGACCCAAACAGACAACCCAGCACCAGACTCACCTCATCACCAGATGAAGAGCATCTCAGCGTGACCGCAACAGAAGTGAGGAGTAGTCTCAGAAGGATCAACCCTCATAAAGCAACTGGACCGGACAACATCCCCGGGAAAGTTCTGAAGGAATGTGCGGACCAGCTCTGTGAGGTGCTGGCTGACATCTTCAACACCTCACTTGCCCTGGAAACAGTCCCCACCTGCCTGAAGACCGCCACCATCATCCCAGTCCCAAAAAGCTCCACAGTGAATGGTCTGAACGACTATCGGCCGGTGGCCCTCACCCCGATAGTCGCAAAATGCTTCGAAAAACTGGTCATGGCCCACATCAAAACAACCGTCAACATCAACGAGGACCCTCATCAGTATGCTTACCGTGAGAACCGATCAACAGAGGACGCCATCTCTTCCGTGGTCCACACTGCTCTCACCCACCTGGATCAGAAAGACTCCTACGTCTGTATGCTCTTTGTGGACTTCACATCTGCCTTCAACACCATGATCCCCCAAACTCTGATGGACAAACTATCCACACTTGGACTAAGCCCCTCCATTTGTAACTGGGTCCTAGACTTCTTAACAAACAGACCTCAGTCCGTGAAGATCCACAACTTCTCCTCCTCCACCATTACCCTCAGCACTGGCTCTCCTCAAGGATGTGTGTTGAGCCCCCTTCTGTTCACTCTGACTCTGACAGATGATTGTGCAGCTACCTATCCAGGTTGTCATATTGTAAAGTTTGCAGATGATACAGCTGTGGTGGGATGCATCACAAACAATGATGAGTCCAGCTACAGGTAGGAGGTGGAACACCTGGAGAGCTGGTGCAAAGAGAATAACCTTCACATGAATGTAAAGAAGACAAATGAGAGTGTTAATATTGTACTTTTCACATTTCTTCTGTAATGTACTTCAACAATCTAAAATAAACTTGGGGGAAAAAAAGAAGACAAATGAGATGATTGTGGACTTCAGAAGGAACAAACAAACCCACACCCCACTGAACATAGGTGGATCAGTGGTGGAAGTGGTCTCCAGCTACAAGTACTTGGGGGTACACTTGAATGATAATCTCAGCTGGAGCAACAACATCACCAGCCTGATCAAGAAAGGTCATCGGAAACTCTACTTCCTCAGACGGCTGAGACGAGCTGGTCTGAGTAGCCCAGTCCTCACCTCCTTCTACAGGTGTGCAGTGGAGAGCATCCTGTGCTCCAGCATCAAAGTCAAGTCAATGTCAAAGTCAACTTTATTGTCAGAACTGCAATATGTACAGGACATACACAGGATTGAAATTGCGTTTCTCTCAGTCCCTCGGTGCAACAGTAACCATCTAAACACTAAACACTAAAACATTTAATAAACATAAGCATAAAATAGTAAAAGTGTAACACTGTCCTGAGTTTTTTCATAGTAGTATAAAAGTATGAAAATTTACACCAACACTGAAACACCAAACACCCCTAAAACACCAAACACCCAATGAACATAAGCATAAAATGAAATAATAAAAGTGTAATACTGTCCTGAGTTTTTTCATAGTAGTATAAAAAGTATATCTATATACTATAAGCCAGCCACTAGGGAGCACAAGCCAGTGTATCTCTTGTGCCGGTCCCAAGCCCGGGTAAATGGTGAGGGTTGTGTCAGGAATGGCATCCGACGTAAAACACTTGCCAAAACCATAATGCGAGTTCATCAAAGTGAAACCATACCGGATCGGTCGAGGCCCGGGTTAACAACGTCCGCCACCGGTGCTGTTGACAAACAGGGTGCCGGCGGAAATTGTACTACTGTTAGTCGAAGACGCCGAGGAGGAAAACGTGTCAGGAGACAGAGGGAGAGGAGGAAAGTGAAGAATGTAGGACTGAGGGTTGCAACTCTAAATGTGGGGACAATGACAGGCAAAGGTAGAGAGCTGGCTGACATGATGCAGAGAAGAAAGGTAGATGTTTTATGTGTCCAAGAGACCAAGTGGAAGGGCAGCAAGGCTCGCAGTATTGGAGCAGGGTTTAAACTGTTTTACCATGGTGTGGATAGAAAGAGAAATGGAGTAGGGGTGGTCCTGAAGGAGGAGTTGGCAAAGAATGTAGTAGAGGTGAAGAGAGTGTCAGATAGGGTGATGTGTCTAAAGGTAGAAGTAGAAGGTCTGATGCTAAACATAGTAAGTGGTTATGCTCCACAGGTTGGATGTGATGAGGAGGAGAAAGATAAATTTTGGAAAGATTTGGATGAAGTGATAGAGAGTATTCCCAGGGAGGAAAGAGTGGTGATTGGAGCAGACCTGAATGGACATGTTGGTGAAGGAAACAGAGGGGATGAGGAAGTGATGGGTAGGTTTGGTGTCAAGGAAAGAAACCAGGAAGGACAGATGGTGGTGGATTTTGCCAAGAGAATGGAAATGGCTATAGTCAATACCTATTTCCAAAAGAGGGAGGAACATAGAGTGACCTATAAGAGTGGAGGAAGGAGTACGCAGATCGACTACATTCTGTGTAGAAGAGGAAACCTGAAGGAGATTGGAGACTGTAAGGTTGTGGCAGGGGAGAGTGTGGCCAGACAGCATCGGATGGTTGTGTGTAGAATGACTGTTGTTGCGAAGAAGAGAAAAATAGTAAAATCAGAGAAGAAGACCAAATGGTGGAAGCTAAAGAAGGAAGAATGTTGTGAGAAATTCAGAGACGAGCTGTTAAAGGCTCTGGGTGGTAAGAAAGAGCTTCCAAGTGACTGGGCTACTACAGCAACAGTAATTAGAGAGACAGGTAGGAAGGTACTTGGTGTGTCATCTGGACAGAGAATGGATGATAAGGAAACCTGGTGGTGGAATAGTGAAGTGCAGGACGCCATTCAAAGAAAGAGATTAGCCAAGAAGAAATATGACAGTGAGAGGACTGAAGAGAGGAGACAGGAATATAAGGAGATGGGACATAGAGCAAAGAGGGAAGTAGCTAAGGCAAAGCAGAGGGCGTACAATGAGTTATATGGGAGACTGGACACTAAAGAGGGCGAGAAGGACTTGTACCGATTGGCAAGACAGAGGGATCAGGCTGGAAAGGATGTGCAGCAGGTTAGGCTTATTAAAGATGGGAATGGGAATGTTCTAACAAGTGAGGAGTGTGTGATGGGAAGATGGAAGGATTACTTTGAGGAGCTAATGAATGAAGAGAATGAAAGAGAAAGAAGAGTGGAGGTAATAGAAACGGTGGACCAGGAAGTGGGAAAGATTAGTGAGGGTGAAGTCCGGAAAGCTCTGAAAAGAATGAAGAAGGGGAAGGCAGTAGGACCTGATGACATACCAGTGGAGGTTTGGAAATGTCTCGGAGAGATGGCAGTGAGGTTTTTGACTCAAATATTTAATGGAATATTTGAGGGTGAGAAAATGCCTGAGGAATGGAGAAGAAGTGTGCTGGTTCCCATTTTTAAGAATAAGGGTGATGTACAGAGTTGTAGCAACTACAGGGGAATTAAGTTGATGAGCCACACAATGAAGATCTGGGAGAGAGTTGTGGAAGCAAGACTTAGACAAGATGTAACTATCTGTGAGCAGCAGTATGGTTTCATGCCAAGAAAGAGCACCACAGATGCCATCTTTGCTTTGAGGATGTTGATAGAGAAGTACAGAGAGGGTCAGAAAGAACTCCATTGTGTGTTTGTGGATTTAGAAAAAGCATATGACAGGGTACCAAGAGAAGAGGTGTGGTATTGCATGAGGAAATCTGGAGTGGCAGAAAAGTATGTTAGATTGGTACAGGACATGTATGAGGACAGCAGGACAGTGGTGAGATGTGCTGTGGGTGTGACAGATACCTTCAAGGTGGAGGTGGGATTGCATCAAGGATCGGCTCTGAGCCCCTTCTTGTTTGCTCTGGTGATGGACCGACTAACAGATGAGGTCAGGCAGGAATCCCCATGGACTATGATGTTTGCAGATGACATTGTGATCTGTGGTGAGAACAGGGAACAAGTGGAAGAGAACTTGGAGAGGTGGAGGTATGCTCTTGAAAGAAGAGGAATGAAAGTCAGTCGTAGTAAGACAGAGTACATGTGTGTGAATGAGAGGGAGGCCAGTGGAACAGTGAGGCTACAAGGAGCAGAGGTCACAAAGGTGCAGGACTTCAAGTACTTGGGGTCCACTGTACAGGAAAATGGGGAATGTGGTAAAGAGGTGAAAAAGAGAGTCCAGGCAGGATGGAGTGGATGGAGAAAAGTTTCAGGAGTGATTTGTGACAAAAAGGTGTCAGCAAAGGTCAAAGGAAAAGTTTACAAGACAGTGGTGAGACCAGCTATGTTGTATGGTCTGGAGACAGTGGCATTGACAAAAAGACAGGAGAAAGAACTGGAAGTGGCAGAAATGAAGATGCTGAGGTTCTCCTTAGGAGTGACAAGGATGGATAAGATCAGGAATGAGATCATCAGAGGTACAGCACATGTTAAACAACTGGGAGATAAAGTTAGGGAGGCCAGACTGAGATGGTTTGGACATGTCCAGAGGAGGGACAGTGGGTATATTGGTAGAAGGATGTTAGAAATGCAGCTGCCAGGAAAAAGACAAAGAGGGAGACCAAAGAGGAGATATATGGATGCAGTTAGAGAGGACATGGAGGTAGTTGGAGTGAGGACAGAGGATGCAGAGGACAGAGTGAGGTGGAGGAGGATGACTCGCTGTGGCGACCCCTGAAAAGGGAAAAGCCGAAAGAAGAAGAAGAAGAAGATCTATAAAATAAACCGAAGGTTCTAGCATTGACATTTGCAAAGAGTGGCACAGCAGCATATGAGTTAATGTACACAGTATATGTATGAGGTAGTTGATGTTGGTATAGAGGCAAAGTGGCATATGCAGTAAGGCACATAAGGCACATTTGGCATCCTTAGATAAGGCTAGTCAGAGAATACTGTATATGTATCAGCAGTAGTGTAGATATAAAAGTAGTGTAAATGTAAACAGTAGTAATAAATGTAAAACAGTAGTAATAAATGTAAACCGTATTAATAAATGTAAACAGTGAATGTAAACAGTAGTATGACTATAGGCAGTAATGTAATACAAACATTAGTGCAAATATGAGAAGTAGTGCAAACTGAATGAGCACATGACCGAGAGTTTAGTGAATAACCCGTTTGATGACACAGGGTCCAGTGTTAAAAACTTTGTGTTGAGTGGTAATGTGTGAGAAAGTTTTTTGTGTTAAGGCAGTTCAAATGGGAGGGGAGGCAGAGCAGGCAGAGTGTTTAGCATTCTGACTGCCTGATGAACAGAGCTGTCTCTCAGTCTGCTGGTTCGAGCCTGGAGACTCCTCAGTCTCCTCCCTGATGGCAGCAGTCTAAAGCAGCTGTGTAGTGGGTGTGTGGGATCACCTGCCATGCAGTGGGCTTTCCGAGTGAGGCGTTTGCTGTGTAAGTCCTGCAGTGAGGGCAAGGAGGTGCCGACAATCTTCTCAGCTGCTCTCACGATGCGCTGGAGGCTCTTGCGGCATGATGCAGTACATGCACCAAACCACACAGTGATGCAGCTGGTCAGGACACTTTCTATGGCACCTCTGTAGAAGGTGCACATG
>JBBPBX010100950.1:0-12275 GCA_038048925.1 Garcialebias charrua
ATTTTATTATATATACAAAATAAATTGTATATGTATTAAATAATTATGAATTATATATATTTAATAATAATTAATTATATGTATTAAATAATCATATATACTAAAATAAACTGTACTACTATTCCTACTTTGCGGTTTTTCACTTATCAGGGTTTCAGGGTACAGATCCCCCGTGATAAATGAGGGACTAATGTAGTCCTAAAACATTCACAAAATTATGCTCACCATTTTATAAAGCATGTTAAAAAAAACAATGTCCTTGTCAAGATGTGGCATAAAAGAAACTGTGGCGCTAATTGCAAACAGCCAAACGTTTTTGGTGAAAGTAATTTGATTATTTTGCTATAATTGAGAGCATTAAATAACCCTGACAGTCTAATGGTTTGATTATCATTTACCAGAACATATTCTGTGATCCTCAGCATGCTGGTTTCCCTCATGAGTACATATCAAGTCATGCAGGGAATTGTTGGCTGAACGGGTTAGGACATGGAGAAACATTTAAAGCCTCGAGGAACTGTCAGTGAATTCTTCACAACAACAAGAAGTCACAAAAATTCAGTACCTTTTTTATTCAGGCCAGGGAAACCATCAACTTGTGTGTTTATTTTGTTGGATGTCACCATGATCTCTCTAAGGAGCCTTTTTTTTAAAACTGGCATCTTAAAACAGTTTGTTATTTGGCATACCGGTATATGTTTACAAGAATCTGCAGCTTCTCTCACTTTAAATGGATAATTGTTCAGAGTAAATATGTGATTGTTAGATGTCACTGTAAGTAAGCCCAGAGCTAGTTGAAACTGGAATGCAGAGTTTTGGGGCTTCATCCTCCAAGTACAAAAACCCCATCTGACTCGTATTAACTCGTATTAATTTGCCATGGTTAAATGTTCTCCGGGTGTTCTCTGTGGCAAGGAAAGAAATGTAATTTTAGCTGATAGTGGCTGATTATTAGCCAAAACTCTGTCTAAATGATAAATGGAACAATAAATCAAAACAACAAAATGTCATAAAATCCTATGTCTCGCCACAGAGACTCTCATGGTAAAACACAAGGCATTGTTTTGGATAATAAAATGTGACTATTTAGTTTAAATACCTGGAGAGCTGGTGCAAAGAGAATAATCTTCACATGAATGTGAAGAAGACAAAGGAGATGATTGTGGACTTCAGAAGGAACAAACACACCCATGCCCCACTGAAAATAGGTGGGTCTGCAGTGGAAGTGGTCTCCAGCTACAAATACTTGGGTGTACACATGAATGATAACCTCAGCTGGAGCAACAACACCACCAGCCTGATCAAGAAAGGTCATCAGAGACTCTACTTCCTCAGACGGCTGAGACGTGCTGGTCTGAGCAGCCCAGTTCTCACCTCGTTCTACAGGTGTGCAGTGGAGAGCGTCCTGTGCTCCAGTATCATTGGCCCTCATGCACGAACCATTCGTACGCACAGATTTGTGCTTATACTGTGCGTACGAGTGATTTAGGATCATTTGTGGCATCCAACAATGTTTTCGTATCCTAGGATTTTTCTCAGATACGAACAAAATTTACGAGTGGTCCGGACCTGTCGTATAATTTAGGAGCGTCAGTCTGCTGTCATCCAGACGGGATTTCTCCACTAATAACTTCATATTTCGTTATTTAGAAAATATTTTGGGTTTAAAATATTCACGCACCATAATTATTCTTGACAATAGGTTATTCTGTTTGAATTAGAATTATAATTTTAAGTTTAATTTGTCTGGTGTGTCGCGCAGGCTTCATGAGTCGTGCGCTCCCCTTGGTCATCAAAGCCGCTCCTCATATTAACACCCAGGTACATAAAATCCCCATACACCACCGCAGAACAAGTACGAATTAAGACTGATCTTCATGCTATTGCTGGACTGCTGTGCAAACACCATCAGAGCAATAGATTATTATATCTGATCCGAAATATGACCTGCAGAATGTGGTTGCGCCCCGACCAGGAGGCGCGCTGATCAGCGCGCTGACCAGGAGGCGCGCTGATCAGGAGGCGCGCTGACCAGGAGGCGCGCTGACCAGGAGGTGCGCGCTGACCAGGAGGTGCGCTGATCAGGAGGCGCCCTGATCAGGAGGCGCCCTGATCAGGAGGCGCGCTGATCAGGAGGCGCGCTGACCAGGAGGTGCGCGCTGACCAGGAGGTGCGCGCATCATTTGTGCTGCAAAACATGTTGGCATCTTGCAGTGTGGCATTTATTGTCCACCATCTCCTGACCACCTCCTGTCCGTGCTGCGGCGAGATGTTTGTTTGAAGCCATTTTCAGATCAAACCATTTATTCTTGATTTCTGATACTGTACGACCCACGGGACACACAACATATGCACTACAATATTAATATGAAGTCAGTAGTTTCGAGACAATTTAAAATGCTTCTGTTGAAAAACACATCCGACACTTGCGGGGGGGGGGTAGCGGTGCGCCACAGCTCTTCTGAATAAGTGAAACTATAATGTAACACAGTACACTAAAATTAAAGGTATTTGACCATCCGACACTTGCGGGGGGGTGGGGGGTAGCCACAGCGCCACTGAGAGCAGATCTCTGAACGCGTGAAGTTCCTCCTTTTACTTCGAGTTTGAATGAATGGACACTTCCTGCTGTCAGAAGGCAGGAAGCGTGGCCTTATATGGTGTTTTGAGGGGTAGGAATTATGTAAATTACATTCCCGCGAGCACGCGCAGGTGAGTAGAACAGGTGGGATCCATCAACTTTAAGCAGCCCGTTTACACGCTTTTCCTCATGATAGAAGACGTTGTTGGATCTGACGTGGCATGTTCGTACGAACGCTTCGTACGAACATAAGTAGGAGGAATTTAGGATAACAATACGAACATTTTTGTGCATGAGGGCCAATGTGTGGCATGGAGGCTGCACAGTTGAAGAAGTCATTTGAAGTAATTTGTTGTTGGATGTAACTGGGACCTCGTGTACATAATCTCGTTTTCATCACATGTACCACATGCGGAGCAAATGACAATAAAGACTCTCTGACTCTGACTCTCTGACTCTGAAAGCTCTACAGAGAGTGGTGAAGGCTGCACAGAAGTCTGTTGGAGTCAGTCTCCCCACCATCACAGACATTTACACCTCCAGATGCAGGAAAAGAGCCACCTGCATCATGAAAGACCTCACTCACCCAGCACACTCACTCTTTGCCCCACTCCCCTCAGGACGGAGGTTGAGGAGCATCAAATGTAGAACCACTAGACTGAGGAACAGCTTCTACCCTGAGGCTGTTAGACTCATGAATAAATAAAAATAAAATAAAAAAATAAACACTGCAAAATATCACATTGTGCTGATGCTGATCTGTTTTCTTGTTGCTGTGTTCATCTGTGTTCATCTGTGACCATCTGCTCATACAAACTCATGTTCGTGCTGCTGTTTATTCCCACTATATTAAGCTTAGTGTATTACTAGTTGATGTTTTTCTTAGTTAATTCTAGATGTTATTACTGTTTTTCTCTTGCATTTGTTGTTGGATGTAACTGGGACCCCGTGTACATAATCTCGTTTTCATCACATGTACCACATGCGGTGCAAATGACAATAAAGACTCTCTGACTCTGACTCTGACTCTGACTCTAAATGACTTCCTCTGTTCATGTATATGACAAGTGAAAATTTGTATTTACTCAGCAAGATGCAAAAACAAAAGATTTTAATGTAATTTTCAGAATAAGGCCAACGACTCAGTTAACAGTTGGGTTTATCTTTATCTTTTATCATTATAAAACCAATTAAACCTGTCAAACGGCAAAAATATTTCCCCTGTGGTATTTTTTCGATTTTGCTGCCTTACAAACTGGAATTTAAAAGGAATTTTGTAGGGTTTTATCCACACAACATAATCATGTAAGGAAGCTGGGAGAGGACAAGTATAGGGATGTATTTTTATGGTGTTTTTTTGCGACAAAACAGCTCGGGGGTTTTGCGATAACTGAAATTTATTTAGTCTGATTTAGAAAAGTCACAGTTGAATAAAAAACATGAACACTGAAAGTTATGCACCATAACTCATGTTCCCTGAAGGAAGGGAACGAGGTGCAACATACTTGCTAGGGGAATTGTGCCCCCGCGCAATTACCTGAAGGAATACATTCACGCCTTTTACGGCAGGGGACATCACCCCGCGCCAGAGGTACTGCCCTTTAGGTACTTAGGCGACTGACACCCCTCCATCTTCCTCAGAAATTGCACTTCACCAAGCTTTCAGCATTGAAAAGGGCCAGCTATGTTGCACCTCGTTCCCTTCCTTCAGGGAACATGAGTTATGGTGCATAACTTTCAGTTCCCTTTCAGTTCGGTCTCTCGGTGCAACATACTTGCTATGGGAACGTAATTCATTCACGCCCTTGAAATGCTCAGTAAAATGCCTGTTAGTGTGAACGTCTGCCCTTGACCAGAAGGCATCTCAAAGCTACTTTCTATTGTGTATTAGAAAGAACAGCCTGAGTGACATCACACGCAGTAACATCCAAACTGTAGTACTTTGCAAAAGTGTTTAAAGAGCTCCAGTTCGCAGCAGCGCAAATGTCTGCAACTGACACGCCCTTGAACAATGACCATGAAGTGGCCACGCCCCTGGTTGAGTGAGCATGGACTCCAGGGGGCACTTGTTGACCCTTGCTACCATACGCCCCCTTAATGGCCTCCGTCACCCAATGTGAGAGGCGCTGTCTTGATAGGGCCTTTCCTGTAGCAGGTGCAGCAAAGCAGACGAACAGTTGGGTTGTTTTCCTCCATTCGGCTGTTCTCTGCATGTAGGTGCATAAAGCCCACACCGGGCAGAGAGCCTGTAGCCTTTCCTGTTCCTGAGTGATGACAGGAGCAGGTGGAAAGGAGGAGAGATCAAAGTCCAGACTCCTATGTTTCAGGGTCAGGACCTTGGGAGTGTATGCGGGATTAGGCCTTAGTGTGACCTTTGACCTGTCAGGGGCGAATCTGGTACACATTGGGTGTACAGACAATGCATGGAGGTCACCCACGCGTTTCGCCGAGCACAGAGCCAGGAGAAGAGCAGTTTTATAAGATAGAAGATCTATCTTAATCTCGCTCAGTGGCTCAAATGGTGGGTCGCAAAGAGCCCCCAAGACCAGGCCAAGATCCCAACCAGGGGTCAAGGTCCTGCTGGGCGGCCTGGTTCGAAGCACACCTTTCATATATCTCATTATGATTGGATGTGCTCCAGGAGTCCTGTGTCCCTAGCCCTCGTGACAGGCAGAGATAGCTGCAAGGAACACTTTAATTGTTGAATAAGAACGACCCTTTTCCAGTAGATCCTGAAGGAAAGTTAAAAGTTGAGCCAGGTCGCAAGCATAAGAAATGATATTTCTTTCTGAGCACCAGGCTTCGAAGATGTGCCACTTTTGTACGTATAGGGACTGTGTTGACCCGGCACTGGCATTTTGTATAGTTGTCACCACGTTCTCAGGCAACCCCGACGCCATCAGTCTGTCTTTTCAGCTAACAGGCTGGAATTAATTCCAGATCCTGTCCTAAACAGTTGGGCTATGACTTCCTATATGAGACTTTGAGAGTCCACTAGGTTGGGGAGCAGGTTTCCACGTTGATGTGTTAACAGACGTCCCTGATCGAGTCTCCTCGAAAACAGATGGAGTATATTAATTTTATTAGAATGAGTTGGGACAGGAGTGGAGGAGTTTAAGTATCTCGGGATCTTGTTCACGAATGAGGGAAAACTGGAGCGTGAGATCGATAGGCGGATAGGTGCAGCGTCCGCAGTGAAGCGGGCGCTGTACCGGTCTGTCGTGGTGAAGAGAGAGCTGAGTCAAAAGGCAAAGCTCTCAATTTACCGATCGATCTACGTTCCCACCCTCATCTATGGTCATGAGCTTTGGGTTATGACCGAAAGAACAAGATCTCGGATACAAGCGGCTGAAATGAGTTTTCTCCGCAGGGTGGCTGGACTCTCCCTTAGAGATAGGGTGAGAAGCTCAGTCATCCGGGAGGGACTCGGAGTAGAGCCGCTGCTTCTCCACATCGAGAGGAGCCAGTTGAGGTGGCTCGGGCATCTGGTTAGGATGCCTCCTGGACGCCTCCCTGGTGAGGTGTTCCGGGCATGTCCCACCGGGAGGAGACCCAGAGGAAGACCCAGGATACGCTGGAGGGACTATGTTTCTCGGCTGGCCTGGGAACGCCTTGGGATTCCCCCAGAGGAGCTGCTCCAAGTGGCTGGGGAGAGGGAAGTCTGGGCCTCCCTACTTAGGCTGCTACCCCCGCGACCCGACCCCGGATAAGCGGAAGAAAATGGATGGATGAATGGATGGAGTTGGGACATGAAAGCTACTGTTTCCCTCCACAACAGGCTTTTCTGTTGGGTTGAGGAGCTGCTGTTTCTGTAAACGAGCAGACCTCCTGATTCCAATTGTTGTCCCCTCAGGTGGGATATTGTGTGGAGACAAGGTTGATGCAGCTTTGTGAGAAAAATCACGTGCTGCACTTCCACTTCTCGAGCCTTGTGTGTCCTTCATGAATAATAAAGGAGCAACAGCAATGTGTGAACGTGGGGATGATCCTTTGTGGCCGGCAGACTCAAGATAATTTGTTGATAAGGAGCCTAGCTTCCCTTCAAAAACAGTAGGAAAGATCTGGTTCAACTCCGATCCTTTTACACGAACAGTAATGTGATCACAGCCACTTCTCAGAGGGTGTGAAAAATGTGTCTGCTTTGGGGTGTCCGACGTGCTCTCCTGTGGTACGAACGTGTCACGTGGTCATCTGGCTAGTGTATTAGCCGGCCCTTTGCTCTTACTGGGGCGGGGGCTGGGACACGTGCCCTTTCCCACCTTCCTTAGCGGGAGGTGTAGGGTCTGTTCGCAGACGCCTCTGGGTCTGTCTTCTGGAGACAGGTTCAAAGGCACCCTACTGGGGCTTATTGAATGAGCTGGCACCTCATCAGCCGTGAGGGGGGGGCCTTTATGACGGCCGACAGGCCAGAGGCCCGTACTGTTGGCATTATTAGTGTTGGTGTATTGTCTTTTTTTTTTCTTCAATAAAACAGGGATGTGCTGTTTTCTGAGTTTTATTTGTGCTTACGTGCAACGACATACATGATTTGATGTCACTCACGGCAGGGAAAACATGGTTTGTGCATGCAACATATTTATCAGCCATTTGTACTTTGTTACAAATAAAGTCTGAACAAGGTGCGAACACTCCTGTTACCACATGGGCAGGAGGTCGTTTAAAATGTAAACGTGAACCTGGTTCATCAGGCACGTTTTTGACGAGTGTCCCGGTTCGCCGAGGAGGCCCTGTGCCTGCTCACTTGGCGTGGGACAAACCTGTTTTTAGTCCATGCGTGCTCTGAGCGAGGTTGGTTCGGCGGGGGTCTCTGCCGAGGCTCCTCCTCGTATGCTGTCCGCTTCTGCGGTGGCGCACGCGTCGTCGAGCGGTGCCGCGGCTGTGCAGGTCTGCTTCCAGCGGACTCTCTGGGGGGGGCGAAACTCCGACGAGGGATGCCCACCCTGAGAGCTTCAGCCTGCCTGCGCCTTTGGTCCAGCTTGGTTTGGATTCGCTCCAAAGTCTGGCCAAAAAGTCCCTCCGCTTCTATCGAGTGGTGGAGAAAAGGCACCTTTTGTCCCTCTGGTAAGTCCGTCAGCGTCATCCACAGGTGGCGGAGCGCGATGACCACTTCCGCCATACCTCTGCCCTGAGCCACAGCAGCTGTACCCATCATACGCAGGACAAAGTCTGTAGCTCTGCGGGCTTCGTCCAATAATTCGGCAGCAGCTTGCTTATCCGAGGTTTCCTGCAGTTGTTGGAGTTTTTCTGCGAGGTAAGCCTGCATCATCGCTGACGCGTTCATCGCGCGCGCCGCGAGTCCTTGAGCTCTGTAGCACTTCTCGAGAAGCGACGCTGAGGCTCTGCAAGCTTTGCTGGGGAGAGTCGGCTTTGTTCCTGAAGATCTGGGAGCTAGGTGGGACGCTAGCGTGTCCTCAATCTGAGGTGCATTAGCTATTCCCACCTGATCCATGCCCTCCACGTCGAGGAATTGTGACAGGGGGAGAAGCATGGGCGCTCGTGGCTGGGGCCAGGTGCGGGTCAGTTCCGTGAGGAAGTCTGGGAACACGGGCATCCTTTGCCTTGTTGCAGCCTGTTGTTTTGAATAAAAATAGTTCCCCGCCAGCCTCGTGACCTGTTGGCGAGGTGGGGGCTCCGGCCAGGGGATGTTCAACGCGTCCGCCGCTCTGTGGCACAGGTCGAACAGGGCCGGGATGGAGAAGTCCGTTTCAGGGAGTGCAGGTATCGGGGTCCTGGGGAGGTGCTCTCCCGGATCCTCGATCTCGAGTTCTGGTTCCTCCGCTGAAAATTCGCCCGAGGCTGAGATGGAGATCTCGTCTTCATTCATCATGCCTCTGGTGTCGAACTCTACTGTTAGGTCCACCATGGGAGCAAGCGGGTCAGGGCTGTCGCCCCATTCGACGCGCGTGCTGTCGTGTAGAGCCATGTGTTCGAGCTCTGGGGTCGGAGTGAGGGTCTCCGTGGTGTCTGGGTCCTGTGGACCAGCTGAGCTTCCCATGGCCTTAGCCACGATGTCCACGCGCTGCCGTAGCACCGCGTCCAGCATCTGGCTGCAGTGTGGGCAAGAGTCGGGCGCGTCCAGAGCTTGTCTTGCATGAAATATACCCAGGCAGACTGGACAGGCCTCGTGGGTGTCCGTCGCTGCAAGGTAAAATCCACAGCCGCTGGGACAGATGCGCGAGTTTGGGCTCGCCGTCCCGCTGACTTTCCTTTGAAGTTTTGTCTTTCGCTTTCCCTTCTCCGGAGGCATGTCCGAGATAAGGCAAGCGAGACCCTCCAAAATCCTTTTTCTTCTTTGTTCAAGTGTCTCCTCCGTTGTGTCGCTTTCGCTGGCTAGCTCGCTAAGCTTGCGTTAGCCGAGGTAGCGGTTATGGCGCAATTATAACGCCGTTGAGCGAAGCAACCTGTGGAGAGAGGAGAGAAGAAAACTTTGAGGTTATAGAAATGTGCTGGGCTAGCTTTCGCTAGTCCAGCAGTACGCAGGGAAAAATTCTCTGTGCGCTCTGTGCAGGGAGCGAGCTCACCTCAAGTTGAGCGATGAAGCAGCAGAGAAGTCCCGCGAAGAGAGGTAGTTCAGGTTTTTGCGAGGTGAAGGGCAAAAAGAGGAAGATGGAGGGGCGTCAGTCGCCTAAGTACCTAAAGGGCGGTACCTCTGGCGCGGGGTGACGCCCCCTGCCGTAAAAGGCATGAATGTATTCCTTCAGGTAATCGCGCGGGGGCGCAATTCCCATAGCAAGTATGTTGCACCGAGAGACGGAACTGAAAGAGAACTGGACAAGGTGAAAATGTGATTCTTGTCTCTTGACTTGTATTTTACACTATTAAGCTCTTCTTCAATCTGAAGTTGCCCAGCTGTTTAAAAACATCCCCACAACATGATGCTGCCACCACCGTGCTTCACAATGGGTTGATGTTCTTATATGAGAAGTGTTACCCAAGGCATGGTTCTGTCCTTACCATAACATTTTATTTTAGTCTCATCTGACCACAAAAACCTTCCTCATTTTTGTAGTCTCTTTTGTAGGCTTTTGATAAATTACAAACACTACCTTATTATTTTTAATTAACGATCTTTTCCTGCCACTCTTCCATAAAGCCCAGCTCTTAAGGCTCCCCATTATGCGTCCCCCCACTCCCCTGCATAATGTTGGCGTCATTATGTGCTAGTGTGCAATTTTTTTTTTTCATTATTACACTTTTGTCCTTCAAACAGACGTTAAGTTTATTAGGATTTTTTTTGTCTCCAACCCCTATGTTTTATTTTTCAGCGGTTTTTATTGTCTCCAAACAGGTCTCACTTGTAAATGAGTCTCCGAAGCTCATTGTGACTTATCTGTTTAAACAAAGGTTGAATGACTGAATGAATTACAGGTATGGTTGATAGAGTATGATAGGCCTATGATGGTTCTGGCATCCACAAAACATATGTAGTGAAAAGAGGTGGTTTATGGCAATATGTTATGGTCTTAGAGACTGAGACGCCAACCTCTGCAAAAACTGTCAATTTTTATCAGGGTTTTCTTTGATCCCTTGGTTGTGTCTGTAATTAATGCCCACCTGCATGAGATTTGGTGGACAATCTTCTTTTGGCAGATTTAATGTGTTGGCATAATCTTTTCATGTGTATAAAAATTGAATGAATGGTGCTTTGTGGGATTCTCAAGGTTTGGGATACATTTTTATCCTCCAAACTTGATCTCTACCTGTGTCCTAAAGTATATATTTTTTGAATCTTCAATTGAAAAAATACAATGGGGTGAACATTTGCAACCTATTGCCTACCTAAAAATCCTTAGGTTAGTTTTTTAACTGAGAATCCTTCAGATAAACTACCATCAGATTTGGTATAAACACCCATAACCCACACAGTAAGAAGCCTCACTTTAAAATTCCATTGCTCTTTTGGCTTTGCAGGTTTAAAACTTAGATCAGACAACATCAGTTATAAAAAGACAACTTGCACTCTGTTATAGTACATTAAACCATACATATTTAATGAATAGGCAATTTATAATACCTGAGCTACCTAAAAGGGACATGCATCTTACCTAATACAATAGTCCCTCGCTTATCACGAGGTTTGTGTCCCAGACATCCTTGCAATAAGTAAAAATCAGCGGTCGGGACATTATATTTATTTCAGTATTTATATACAGTATAAAATGAGGCTATATAAACCCTTCCCACACTCTTGCAATGTTCTTAACAATGTTCTAAATTCCCTAAACACTCTAAGAGAGCACAGCAAAAGACAGCAGACAGACTGGTGCTATGGTTACTAAACCAATAAGTGCCCAGAGGTAGACTGGCCATCGGGAGCACCGAGCCAATCCAACTCGAATTGAGCTGGGACCGGGACATTTCCTCAACTGGGAAATGTTCGGGTTAAGGCTTGGTTCATGTTGTGCTTGACCATTTTAAAATAAACAATCTATGCCGCTCACTCTGGTAACTGCCTCAATGAAGCTCCCACAGCAGCGATGGGGAAAGACAGACCCCACCCCGCCCCCTCTTTTCTTTTTCTGAGGCTGTCTGTCACAGGTTGCGCACCCAACTGGTGTGTTTCTCTGCTCTGCTGTGCCAGACATCCTCAGGAAGAGAAAGGAGGGTTGCCCTCTGCAATCACTGAGCAGGACAGGCCACCGGGAAATAATGTGTACAATGTTATATTGAAAACCTGCGAAAGGCAAACCACAAAGTATTGAGGGACTACTGTAAAATTCTTAGCACAATGAAGAGTTATTTTAGCTATTGCATAGGGCCTACCTGATGTAAAACGTATAATACCATAACTCCTTCATGAGACAATGTCTCAGAAGAAGCTCCAGCTAATGTCTGAATTAAATCGTGTATCCCATCTGATTTAGTGGAACTCTTTAGGTCCCTTGCACAATTGAAGGGGACCTAGCGACAAAATCAAACATTTGCCAGAACTTAGCGGTTTTTTGCAGGGTCTTTTCAAGGTCTCCGGGTACGTGGTAAAAACGCAATAACCTCCCCATTATGGTTGATTTGATAGGTCTATGATGGTTCTGACATGTACAAAACATCTGTAGTGAAAGGGATGGTTTATGGCAGTATATTATGGTCCTGGACAGAACATGAAAGAGTTTGGTGACAGCTGTGGCACCACATTCATCATGATGTGGGGCCAGTGGGGCTTAATTTCTAGAATGTAAAGCAGGACTAAGGCCACCACATACTCGGGCGTAATGTGTGTAGGGCCTACTCCGTGAGCTGCACGGACTCAGCATGTACTGTCTGCATATGTTTGAGACTTCATGCTCGAGCGTACACCCTAATGGGCTGCAGCCCAGCCCTGCAGGTAATGGGGCATTTACCTTTCGAACAAATTCAGGTTGCCAATTGGTCATTTGCTGACATGCAAACTGGATTGCGACTGGTTGCTTGGAACACAGAGAGCGGTTGGTGTTTCATACAAAACAGTCGCCAGGCAGTATATTGTGTGATGACGAGTACACGTATGCAGTTGTAAAAACGTATCTTTGTGTGGATATGGACGGTGGACATCCATGTTGAGTCCGCCTCAAGTTTGAGCGTACCTCCATGGAGTGAAGTACGCTGGAGTATGTGGGGACCTTCAACCTTACCTTTGGCACTAGTGTCAAGTAAGATCTTCAAGCATGAAGATGTGTCCTGATGCAGTTCAAGAGTTGTGCCAGGAAGGTCTTATAGA
>JBBPBX010100951.1:0-12275 GCA_038048925.1 Garcialebias charrua
TTTGTCTCTGGTGTCTTTGGATGCTCTTTGGTCTTAGCCATGTTAGTAGTTGGGGTCTTACTGATTGTTAGGGGTGGACAGGTGTCTTTATGCAGCTAACAACCTCAAACAGGTGTTTCTAATTCAGAATAATAAGTGGAGCGGAGGTGGGCTTTTTAGAGGTGGACTAACAGGTCTTTGAGGGCCGGAATTGTTGCTGATTGGCAGGTGTTTAAATACTTATTTGCAGCAGAAACAAACACATACATTGTTTAAAAAAATCATACATTGCGATTACCAGATTTTTTTTTAGATTATGTCTCTCACAGTGGACATGCACCTAAGATGAAAATTTCAGACCACTCCATGATTTCTACGTGGGAGAACTTGCAAAGTCGCAGGGTGTTCAAATACTTATTTCCTCACTGTAACTTGTGCTAAGTTTAGTAAGAGCCATGACATCTTTGGTTTGGTTATGTGTTGGTTATGTTACAATGTTGTAACTGTTGCAGAAATGTGTGGGAAGGAGAATACCTTTGCGACCAAAGCTACATATTATGTTTTCACACATTTACATGAACCTAAAAATAAACTCCCCAACAAGCAGAAGTCACATTAATGTCAAAAACCAGTTACTGGCTTGCAGTTGATTCTGATATACTGTACATCTAAACTTCAAAACATGAATGTACAGGTAGTCCCCGACTTACGAGCGCTCTTACATACGAGGTCCCGGACTTACGAGCTGGCGAACGAGCAGTAAATTTGTAAAAAATACAGCACTTTTTTGTGTTTTTAGATGAAAGTGTGTTAGCTAACCGTTTGGAAACACGTTTCTGAGCATGTTTATGAAGTAGTATGAATGTTTTTGATGAAAAACGAGTGTTCGTAGTAGCGCTAGCATAAATGTTCCAACTTACGAGCGAAAATCCGGACTTACGAGAACACGTGTTTCTTGTTCCGACGTACGAATTTCCTGTTTACGAGCAACTCATAAGTACGGAACTCGCTCGTAAGTCGGGGACTACCTGTATTCATCTATTCGTACATTCATACTTTTTATGTACCGTCATTTCCAGACTACTGAGCGCACCTCAGTAAGACACGCCTATTAAATTTTCAATACATTTTTTGTACATACACTACAAAGGCCACAATTGTGTATATAAGCCACAAGTGTCCACGTTTTAACATGAGATATTTACATAAAAAGATGTTACACAGAATTATTTGCGGCGGGGTTCAAAGTAACTGCTTATAGTCCAGAAATTACGGTACCTGCTTTTTCTATGCAGGGTCATGGGGAGCTGGTGAGGTCCACAAATAAATGTAAAAATATGGAGTACAAAACTGTGTTTAGTGTTTTATGATTCAAGCAGTTTTTCCTGTTTTTCAATGCAAAAGCTTTTCACCAGGAAGCAGGAAACATTACATGGGAGAAAGTTTTTCAATAATCACAAATTTTGACTCCGCTTGTTCTCGGTTGTTTATTTAATGAAAAACTGATATTTTTTAATAGTTTGCATTTTTGAAGCCATAATTCTTTGGAGATGCTTCACTACATTTTTCATTTAATTTTAATTATATTCTATGTACCCTTCATTTAACATGTAGTCTCACTGAGACACGAGAACTAATTTTTAAGAGAGACCTGTTTATTTGACCTCATTCAAGCCCAGTAGAAATTGATTTTCATCTGATTTTTGTGCCTATAAAATCACAAGTAATGTATGTTAAACTTTGCATACCTTAATTATAAAGCACTTTTTTTCCCAACAGTTGCTTACTGTTTGTCAAATACACAGTAAAGGAGGAAGTATGTATAGCTGCCTGACGAGTTTTTAATAAGTTGTAGTGACTGAACATCTGCATTTATAACCGTCATATGATAAACACATGTTCACTCTGCTAACCAGGTGTCATTTTCTTCTTTGTCAGCAAAGTTTTTGCACTGTGTCACATCTGAGAGGGTAAAGTGTGACCCACTCAGATTTATGACCATATTGTAAATGTAACGAAGAAAGCTGCTTCCTGTTAGCGGCTTTTTCTCTTCTTTTAAAAAAAAACCCTCCATCAGCATGTGGCATTATGAAGCATGAACCAAAACCACTGAACTGAAAAAGCACGATGTGTTAACAGTGCTGTTTAGACTAAAACAATCAAAATATATTTTGTGTCAATCCTTGCAATCAAGTATTAATGGAAATCTTGCAGAAATATAGATGCAGTATAGTCCACAGCTTAAAATGTTGAAATCTCACCAACATAAATTCAGAAAAAAATGTGATCTTATTAGCTAATAATCAAAAACTGTTTAGAATAGCATCATGAACCAACTCTCAGTTCCTGAGACTCTTTGGATGAGAAGCGAAACATTGTCTAAAGACTCGACAGCAAAACAAATTTAACTTACTGATAACTCGTCAACACCATCACAATTCCAATAACAACACATTCAGTGTAAGGCAACACTCCACTACACAGCTACATGCCAGGGAGACAGAGACGTGGGTGAAGAATTTATCTGACAGACAGCTCACCCAGCCGGAGACAGAGATTCTTGCCAGGGGACTAAACTTTGCAGTGGCACCAAGTAGAATTCCTCTAGTAGAGATGATCACAGCCACTGAGTCAGCCATCCGTAACAACAAAATTAGAGAGTTTGAAGCAGAACAACTCAGAGTCAAAGTTTCAGCCTGTCTCAGTAATGCTAAACCACCACCTTCCAACATCAGTAGAGAAGAGAAAGATGCACTCAACACTCTTAGCAAGGACAAAAACATCATAATTCTCCCAGCAGACAAAGGAAGGTGCACAGTGATTTTGAACCAGAAAGACTATCATGAGAAAGTTATGTCACTCCTTAGTGACGTAACCACTTATGAACCGCTGAAAAGAGATCCAGGAAGTGGTTACAAGAAGAAGTTGATAGATTGCCTGAAAATTTTAAAGCAGGACAAGGCTATTGACAGTATTCTGTACCACAGACTGTACCCAGGGGAGGCCACACCAAGTCTGTATGGTTTACCCAAAATCCACAAACAAGGTGTACCTTTAAGACCAATTGTTAGCATGATTAACTCGGTCACTTACAATGTTTCCAAATATCTGGCATCTGTACTCATCCCTTTAGTTGGCAGCTCAGAACACCACATACAGAACACCATGGACTTTGTGGAGAAGGTGAAGGGTGTCATCATGGAGACTGATGAAACAATGGTCTCTTTTGATGTCACATCACTCTTTACGTGCATTCCTGTTGATGAAGCAGTAGAGGTGGTCTGTTTAAGGTTAAAATCAGACACCACTCTGAACAGCAGGACCACACTTTCCACAGAGCAACTGTGTCAACTCTTGAAACTGTGCCTGCAGTCAACCTACTTCACATATGGGGAGCAATATTATAGGCAGAAACATGGGTGTGCTATGGGGTCGCCAGTTTCTCCTATTGTTGCCAACCTGTACATGGAGGAGGTAGAAAAGAAAGCCTTGACTTCCTTTTCAGGGAGACCACCAAGTCATTGGTTCAGGTATGTTGATGACACCTGGGTTAAAATTAAATCTCAGGAAGTCCAACATTTCACTGATCACATCAACTCTGTGGATAAATATATCAAGTTCACACGAGAAGATGTAAAAAATGGCAGGTTGGCTTTCTTGGACTGTGAGGTCTCAGTTTCTGATAGAGGAAATTTGCAAACTGATGTGTACCGCAAACCCACCCACACAGACCAGTATTTACAGTTCGACTCCCATCACCCTCTGGAGCACAAGTTAGGAGTCATCAGGACTCTGTACCACAGAGCAGACAGCGTCCCCACTAACTCAGCAGCCAGACAGAAGGAGAAATCACACACAAAACAGGCTCTAGGGAAATGTGGATATCCTAACTGGGCCTTCCTGAAAGCAGAGAAGAAACCCAAACAGGACTCCAGCCAGCCATCAGGTGAAAAGAAGGAACCCAGACCCAGACCAGTGGTCATTCCGTATGTTGCGGGAGTTTCAGAGACATTGAGACGTTTATTCTCTAAACACAACGTCCCAGTGGCTTTTAAACCCCAAAATACATTACGGCAAAGACTGGTTCATCCCAAAGATCCGGTCCCCCGGCACAAACAGAGTAACATTGTGTATGCTGTTCAGTGTCAGGAGGGCTGTGATCAGTCTTATATCGGGGAAACTAAACAGCCACTGGCCAAAAGGATGGCCCAGCACAGAAGATCAACATCATCAGGTCAGGACTCTGCAGTCTACACTCATCTCCACGCCAGCGGTCACTCTTTCAAGGATGAAGATGTTCACATCCTTGATAGAGAGGAACGATGGTTTGAGAGAGGAGTAAAGGAGGCCATCTTTGTGAAAAGAAACCGTCCATCATTAAACAGGGGTGGAGGCCTCCGGGTTCAACTGTCTCCCTCTTACAATGCTGTTATTGCTAGTATCACTCAGCCCTCTGTGAATAGCAAACAACCATCAGGGTGCTAATGATCCATTGTTAGGCTGATGGCCCTCCTTGATCATGTGAGCAGCTGGTTTCAGGCTGTCATCAGCCAACTGGTTGATCCACTGTGGGAGGGTGCTATTTATAAGACTGAGCTGAACACAGCAACTCAGACTGAGGAAGTCTTTCGGACGAAAGACGAAACGTTTCTACATTTTTTTTTTTGCTTTGTTTTGTTTTATTTTTTGAATGTCCAGAGGATCAGACTTAGCTTTTTTAGATTATTGTAACTACTTACTCTGCCAGTCGCCATAACTGTTATGAACATGAAGAGTTCGGACGTCCTTCACAAATCTGTTACTGATTATAAGCATCCATGGATTTAAAGCTGCAACGCTCCTCTGTTGTAGGCACTCCTCGTATTCACTAAATAATTAACAATATCAGAGTAACTTCTCGGTGACAACTTGTCCGCTTTGTCTGACATAATTTCTTTCTCCACCTCATAGGGGTCAACTCAGATTGCATCTATTGTATGCCTATGTCTTGCTCTTGGTCAAGAGTATCAATATACTGAGCTCTGGTCTGTCTGTAAGCCATCTTCCTTGAATGCACCTCCACAAATGGCAGAAACCCCGGTATTGCACAATACCAGTCACGTGTCTGGGAACTATGTATTAAAAGTATGCTATCAGAACAAAATCTGATTCTGCTTTAATTCCCAACTACAGTTTTATCATAAATGTTGACAATGTTAAAAATGTCCAGTTGTTCACAACAAAGTGGAGAACATAATATTTTATTGTAAATCCGAATCTTCTCTAACACACACATTCAACATTTTATGACAAGGCCAGACAAATAGGGCAGAGAGACAGAACATTTTTCATCATTTATGTCAATGTTGTTTCTCTGGACAAGAAATGTTTCAGTAAACGCATCAGGACCTGAGTGATAACTTCTTCCCTGACAAAGCATTTTTCAACTACATGAAAAAAAGTTGAACATCAGTCATCCCGCATGCTCTCTACATCTGTGTGTTGATATCATACAGTCAGCACAGATAAGTCAGTTGATTTTCTGTTGTGGGAATAAGTGAGTGTTGTTTGTTGAAAACCCAACTGCAATAAGAACATACGGTCATAAAGAACAGCCTTATAAAAAAAAAAGGGGGGGGGGGTGGTAGTCACAGATTTCAGTGTGCTGATGTCTCCTAAAGTTGATGTTTGTCATGCTTTCCTTAGGATACAAATTCAAATAACTTGACTGACTGATTTTGATCTGGAAAGGGAATTAGCTTTTTAACCTAAAAGCCTGTCTTCTGGGTATGTAAATACAATCACAAGCTCAAGGACACACAGGCAGGTATATATTTTCCAACTTAACCCTTAGATGCATAAGTGGGGTCAAAAATGACCCCGAGGGTTGTTATTCTTCAAAATCTCTGAAACTAAAAGTGTTTACTCTTCCATATTCCAGGTATTCCTCATAAAACATGTTTGTGACTTCAAGCCATTTGAATTTTTTTAAATGTTTTTATACATTTTCAGAAATTGCAGTTTTTGTGTCACTACCCCAGTTTTTCATGAGTGGGGTCAAAAATGACCCCAAGCATTTCCAATGGAATCTCAAGGGTTTGCTTTGGGAACCTTTGATTCTTACCAACTGTGACTGTCAAGATACATTTTCTGTCTCATTTACACATCTGATACCTGCAGTCTCACCACTAGGAGGTCAGTTTGACACAGCAGCATACATTTGGGAACCTTTGATTCTTACCAACTGTGACTGTCAAGATACATTTTCTGTCTCATTTACACATCTGATACCTGCAGTCTCACCACTAGGAGGTCAGTTTGACACAGCAGCAAACATGTATTATCTTCATTTACCAACTCCATGACTTTACTGATAGAATATCCTGTTGGTCAACAAAGTAGACACTCTTAGCTAACTACAAAATAATGTTAGTACTTAAGCTAGCTAACATTACACTAGCTTAGTAAGCCAGCTGATATTACTGGATTTGTTGTGTAGAAACTCACTGTATTCATAATTCCTTGTAACAAATGCAAACCTGTTGGATAACCTATTACATATTATTATATATATTATATTATATATATATTATTTTAAAAATCTGTATGCCTCTTTTATGATTGTCTATTGTTGCTGTTGTCCATTGTTGTCATAGTCCTTTGTTGAAACCAAGTCTCATGTTTGTCTGTTTTATGTTTTCTCATCTAAACTATCATGACTATTTGGAGGACAGCGATACCCGAAGACCTTGCTCGAGATATGACCCTGAACGGATGGAATGAAGAACCCATCAGTGGTACTGACTCGGGATCTGGCATCTTGAATGTAGAGGATACAGATTATTGTCCACCTGGACATGTCAGGCTGTCTGGAAACCAACCTGCCTCTGCTGAACAAGATCAGTCAGACACGGAGGAGTCCTCTGAGACCTCCAAAGAGGGAATGGATATTGTGTCCAACAGAATGAGCCACGAGGGCTCTTACTAGGCAGAGTTATCTCCCACTCAGGCTAAAACACCAAGCCACAATTTACTGAGAAGTCGGTCAGGGCCTGCACCTGGGTTTAGCACCATCTCTCAATAGATGCATGAAAGCTGTTTATCACCGATAGTACATTAGAAGAGCAGCACGGTGGCGCAACTAGTAGAGCTGCTGCCTCTCAGCGAGCAGGTACCTGGTTAAAATCCCGGTCCGGGGGCCTTTCTGGGTGGAGTTTGCATGTTCTCTCCGTGCATGCGTGGGTTTCCTCCGGGTACTCCGGTTTCCTCCCACAGACCAAAAACATGCATGTTAGGCTGATTGGTAACTCTGAATTGTCTCTAGGTGTGAGTGAGAGAGTGAATGGTTGTTTGTCTCTATGTGGCCCTGTGATGGACTTGCGACCCGTCCAGGGTGTACCCCACCCCTCGCACAGTGATTGCTGGACATGGTCGACCCCCGTGACCCAAAAATGGGGTAAAAGATAATGGATGGATAGTATATTAGAAGAGGTGTTGACATGAACAAACATGGAGGGAAGAAGAGTCACAGAAAGCAGAGGAAAATAGTGGAAAAATCTAAGCAAACAGGAGCTCATGGCCTTCATTGGAGTGACCATTCTTGCAGGAAGTGAGAAGAACTGGAATGTACCAATGTGTGTGCTCTTTGGGAGTCTTCTACACAACCCAAGGTACCCTGAACCTACCAACCGACATCACTGAAGCAACTGGAAGATGTGGAGTGACAAAAGTTGCAAACAAGTAACAGGAGAGAGGCACAGAGAGCCAACAGAAGAGAAAGAGGTGCCAGATGTGTCCAAGAAACAAAAATAGCAAAGCCACCAATTGGTGCAGGAAATGCAGTACCCCAGTGTGCAATGGTCAAAGCCAAAAGCAAATAATTAGTGACAACTGCACACAGTGAATAGAGAAAATATGTTTGCGTAGGCACATGTGAGTGTACAGTGTTCTGGTTGTATGTTCATTCTCTTTTTTGTCCTTCAGACAGATGGACATTCTATAATTTTTGAAGATTTTTGATGTTATTTCGTGTGATTTTTTTTATAAAAAGTTATGAATAACCATGTTAAATGTAAAATCAGTCTTTTGTTGACCCAAATATAATAAACATAACTGCCTTTAACCAAAATTAAAGACATAATTTAAATTCATTGCAAAAACCCATTGATTCTAATTGGGGACACTTTTGACCCCACTCATGGAAGAATGTAGGTATTGGTCGTTCATGCATCCTAGGGTTAAGAAACAAATCAATCAGAAAGACTTCCATTTAATTTGTGTTAATTCAGAATTGATCAACAGTATATTTTTGTCATATAATGATGATCTGTTATTAACATGAGTTGCTCTCATGCTGGTTTATTTCTGCAGAACAAGCATGCTTTAATATTATGGCACAGTTCAGGGTAAACTTTTAACTTGCAACTTCTTTTGTGTTGTCTGTGAAGTAGCCATAATATTCTCTGTGCTAACAAGCGGCCATCTGGCCGATTCTATAAACAAGTTTTCCTACTGTCCTTCAGAGATCGTCCGACTGTGGGAGCTGAAACTCATTCTTTTATTTTGTTAAACCAGCCAATAACCATTCAGGAAGTGGGCAGACTCCGCCCTCCATATAAAATCTTACTTCCTGTAGACTGGTTAGTGCGTTGGGGAGAACTGAACTAACAACTGGTTTTCTCTGGAATCTGGTGAAACGTGGTGGTCATTTTGTCAATTAGACCTACATTTCTCAGCAGAGTTACCGCAGAGCCTTGCGGTAACTCACTCATTCCTTTCTTAAAGAATTTGTTTTCCGGAAAGTTTATTTTGAAGCCAGTCAGGAGCTGGCCCTGTTCTTACCGGGAAAAGCGCACTTCTGCTCGTCTGAATTCATGCATACATGCGCGGAAGTCAACTGGACAACATAGTCCGTTAGTCTCCACAAAACTTTGTTGCTCTTATCTCCAGAGACATATCGTCACCCGGTAATGAGGCGTTGATTGTATGCTGACGTGTGAGAAGTCCAGCTGGACCTGTTCTGGAAAGTGTCACCCTGTCATTTCAAAATAATTAACTTCTGTTAAACTTAGCTTTCATTTCATTCACTTCTTCCTCCTTAATCTTATTTTTCTGAAGCCATTAATCTTTTAAGTAAATGTGCCAACAGGAAAGTTAAACCTAACTTGTCTGTTTGTTTAATTTGAATTTTTGTCTACATTAGTTATTAAATCATAACTAATCTCGATACAATGTTTAATGTACTTTTATGATTGTCTCAATAAAAGGTCTATCTTTTGGTGGATCAACATAAGTTGACGTCTCTCGTGAAATTACATTTGTCTAGTCACTTTAAAGCAATTTAATCCGGAAAAAGAGTGAACTCGTGAATATTGATGATAGATGTGTGTAGATAAAATCGGCTCAAACCTTTCATCTAAAATATAGGTAAGCCAGTAAACTGACCAATTTTCCTATATTATTACAGTAGTAATAAATGTAAACAGTAGTATTGAATGAAACCAGTAGTAATAAATGTAAACAGTGAATGTAAACAGTAGTATGACTATAGGCAGTAATGTAATACAAACATTAGTGCAAATATGAGTAGTGCAAACTGAATGAGCACATGACTGTGAGTTGAGTGAATAACCCATTTTGATGACACAGAGTCCAGTGTTAAAATCTTTGTGTTGTGTGGTGGTGTGTGAAAGTTTTTTGTGATTAAGGCAGTACAAGTGGGAGGGAGGGCAGAGCAGGCATAGAGTTTATCATCCTGACTGCCTGATGAACAGAGCTGTCATTTAGTCTGCTGGTTCGAGCCTGGAGACTCCTCAGTCTCCTCCCTGAAGGCAACAGGCTGAAGCAGCTGTGTAGTGGGTGTGTGGGATCACCTGCCATGCAGAGGGCTTTCCGAGTGAGGCGGTTGCTGTGTAAGTCCTGTAGTGAGGGGAAGGAGGTGCCGACAATCTTCTCAGCTGCTCTCACGATGCGCTGGAGGCTCTTGCGGCAGGATGCAGTACATGCACCAAACCACACCGTGATGCAGCTGGTCAGGACACTTTCTATGGCACCCCTGTAGAAGGTGCACATGATGGGGGTTGAAGCTCCAGCCCTTTTCAGCTTGCGGAGAAAGTAGAGGCGCTGGTGAGCCTTCTTGGCCAGTGATGCAGTGTTCCTGCTCCAGGACAGGTCCTCTGAGACGTGCACTCCCAGGAACTTGGTGCTGTCCACTCTCTCCACTGTGGTGCTGTTGATGGTCAGAGGGGCATGTTGGGCATCCCTCTTCCTGAAGTCCACAACAATCTCCTTTGTCTTCTCCACGTTGAGAGTGAGATTGTTGTGTCCGCACCACAAGGCCAGGCGGCTCACCTCGTTCCTGTAGTCCGTCTCATCGTTGTTGCTGATGAGACCCACCACTGTTGTGTCGTCCGCAAACTTGATGAAGTGGTTGGAGCTGTATGATGGTGTGCAGTCGTGTGTTAGCAGGGTGAATAGAAGGGGGCTCAGCACACATCCTTGTGGGGCTCCTGTATTCAATGTGATGGTGCTGGATGTGTTATTCCCGACCCGTACTGCCTGTGGTCTCCCGGTCAGGAAGTCTAGCAGCCAGTTACACATTGAGGTGTTCAGCCCCAGACTGTCCAGTTTAAGGATGAGGTGTTGGGGGATGATGGTGGAATGCCGAGCTGAAGTCGATGAACAGCATTCTGACATAGAGCTTTGGAGCACACGTCAATGTGTGGGGGAGTGTCGGGGACGTGTCGGGGCGTTCCGGTCTCGACCACCATTTTTGTTGCCCTCAGAAAAAATAAAATAAATTCAGATTTTCCATCGTTTTCGCGCTGTATCTTCCGTCACGATTCTGAAAAGCAGCGCAAAATAAAGTGGACTATCGTAAAAAGCTTCTCCCAGATGACAAAAAAAAACTACATGGAAAAAAATCGGTATAATTGGATATGTTGCCCGTTTGAAATAAATAAATAAATGGAGCAGAGACCTGGAGTAATACTTGCCTCCACTGACATTCCCAGTCATTTTAGCAGAGTGTTTACACCACAAATAATTTTTATAATTACAATTCACTGGGAGAGCTGGTCCAATCTATGAATAGCTGGATAGATGATTTGGACATTTTTAAATCCCCCAGATTGTAAATACGTTGAAGGTACGTTGTTGGCTCATTAATTTTACATAAATTATTAATATACATGTCTTTCAGAATCAATCAACCTTCTGTATGCTACTATGAGTATTAGAAATTGTGAACACTTAATTTTTTATAGTATTTTAACTGATTTACAAAGCTCCACGTAGAAAATACCTTATTTTTAATGACTTGAGCTTGTCATGTAGACTTCAAATCTTGATTAGATTACTTTATATATATGTATTAAGATGCATATATATTATAGACAAATGTTTCTGTCTTTTCATTCACCATTTTAATTGTGTGTTCACAGGTTCATTAAGATGCATATATATTATAGACAAATGTTTCTGTCTTTTCATTCACCATTTTAATTGTGTGTTCACAGGTTCTGCTCTCTGAGTCATGATGAGGGTGATACATTAAAATGCAGCTAGCAGTACAAAATCCAACTCCTGAACTTGGAGCATCTCTGATGGACTCAGTGCGATCGCTGCTGCCTGGAGAAAGTTCCCTCACAGATACAAGACATGCAGCATCCAGCGGCTGTGGAGGCAGGAGATGAAGTTCACCTGAAGAAGCACCGTCCACACTGCACAGGTGCATAATCAAACCACTGACCTTGTGGGGACTCAAACAGACATGGATGGACGTCTGCAGAAAGCATGAAGCTTCCTAAAAATATTTCTCAGAGTTTGTTCTCCAGCTTCAAGGGATACATAATTATGTAAATCATGCTGTTCACTTATATTTGCACATTTGTGTAGCAATTTTTCTATAAAATGTATTAACTTACACAATGTTCATCACATTGTTACTAGAAATGTTTAATTACATCAAATGTTTACTTCAAAATGGATCTGTTTCATTTTGTTTATTTCTTACCTGAAATTCATTCATTCAACTTTTATTTGGACAGGTTAATCCCTGTTAATGAAATTTGTTAATACATCAAATGTTTACTACAAATGTGATCAATTTCATCATGTTTACATGTTAGTGCTGAATTAAATGTTTCATAAATGTTTACCACATTAATTTTTATTAAATGAGAAAAAATAACCACTTGTTATTATTCAACTGTAAAAATATTTCAAAACAACGAGTCCAGCAGCTCCTCTGGGGGAATCCCAAGGCGTTCCCAGGCCAGCCAAGAAACATAGTCCCTCCAGCGTGTCCTGGGTCTTCC
>JBBPBX010100952.1:0-12275 GCA_038048925.1 Garcialebias charrua
TATAAAAAAAATGTCTCATACGACTTTATTCTTGTAATTTTATGGCTTTTATTTATTAATTTTTTTCTTAACGTGGCCCTAAAGCTCTGTTGTAATCTACCCATCCATTTCTTTTGACTGGATAGCATCATTTTCTAGCCGTTTTTAAATTACTGGAGTGAACATTTGCTATTCTGGGCCAACAAATAAAATGAGTTGCAAGGGGGAAAAAAGGGGAAAATTAAGCATTTCTTGAAAAAGTCTAAAAGTTTGCACGGTTACTACAATTTGCCAAAAGGAATCCAGTCCAAGTGGTGACTAAACCATTAAATCTCGTGGTTGCACAATTTCCACATTACGTCATGAGATTTTTCCTGACTCAGTCATCTCTTCAGTGTTCCACCAAAAACGAGTGGGTTAGATGTTCTGCAACAAGAATAATATTATAAATAAACTGCCTCTCCCATCTAAAACTTTAAAAACTTTGAACACAGATTTAATTTATTCTCTTTACAGTGTAGACATATAAAACGATAACTTTGCATTTTATTTGCTCCAAACGTGCAACACAAACAAGAACTTTTAGTTCCTGGAGGAAAACCATTAAATCGAATCGCTTGCCTTGGAGTCCGTTGAAAAAAGTTCATCTCTGATAATAAACTACAGGTAGTCCCAGACTTACGAACGAGTTCCGTTCCTACGGCCGTTCGTAAGACGGAAATCGCCGTAAGTCTGAAAACACACGAGCCACCACTTATACACGTACATGTACGGTACTGTACAGTTACCAAGTTACGAAACACTTCGCCTATCCTAACACAGTACCCTACATAATAATTAAAAAGACACATACAGTACAATTAGAACCATAATAAATAGTTAATTTCTTACGGTGAGCTGGTCAAGCCTGTCAGTCTTTTAGCATGTTAGCTCATTGCATGTCCGAGCTCCGCAGCTTCGTGCTGCTAAACGCGGTCCAAACTGTTTACAGGAAGGACTGTTAGCATGTTAACTCCATACATTTGGAGCCATAATGAAGGGAAAAAGAGTTAATAACTTACTGGGAGCCGTTTCTCCGCGGTGTCCATCCAACAAGCTGCGCACGTTAGCATGTTAGCCCCTCCAATAGCTGAGCCCGTTAGCATGTTAGCCACTCCAAAAGGCTGCCGCAGCTGTTTCTCTGCGTTTTAGCATGTTAGCTCGGTGTCCATCCAACATCTGAGGCTGCCAGGCGGACATCGAGGCGAGCTCCCGGCCGCAGCAGGCCTCTCCGCCGCCCGTCGGCTCCGTGTCCCCGGTGGGTCCGGCGTTAGCATGTTAGCCCCTCCAATAGCTGCACCCGTTAGCCCCTCCAACAGGCAGCTGTTTCTCCGCGTTTTAGTATGTTAGCTCGGTGCGGCGGAGCGATCGGCAGCTGTTGCTCCGGGCCTGAGGCGTCCACAGAGTTCACCGAGCGTTTCCAGCACATTTATCCGTATGAGGCAACCTCTGATCGGACACACGGTCCATCCAAAGCCGGCTGTCGAGGCCGGAGCTAACCGAAGCTGGTGGGCACTGCCAAAAACTGACGGACACTGCCGAAAACTGTCTGAAACTGCGTAAATCGGCTTAATAATAATAATAATAATATTTTTTTTATAAAGCCATTTAAAACAACCACAGCTGCAACAAAGTGCTGTACACATGAAATCAAGAACATTTAAAGGTATTGTGACATGATTTTGTAAATTTGAATATTTGTCAGAACATATATATCTTATATCATTGAGCTCTGGTCATTTTTGCATAATAAATTATAAATATATTAAATTTTTATTCTCAATTATGCTAATTTTTTCTCTGGTACTTGCTGGGATACGCCCCTAAAATTCCACACATTCCCGCAATACGTCACGTGACACATCAGCAACGTCACAACGGGCAGAAGGCAGAGCCTTGCCCGTTTGTTAGGTGTGTTAACTGCTTGCCATACAATTTCCTGAAGGATCGCCTCTTTTATTTGTGTAACTTGAAAAATGCCGTCACGTTGTAGCGCATTTGTGTGTTCTAATATCAGCAGTGAACAAGTGAGCCTTCACAAATTTCCAAAAGATGACAAACTTTGTCAAGAATGGACCAGACAAGGACCGGTGGGTTCCAGGAGTCGTATGTCTGCAGCGACCATTTCACTGCCGATTGTTTTCAGCACCTGGTATAAAAGAATCTTTAGGATTACCAGTAAGATTCAGAAGACTTTTAAAACCGGATGCTATTCCTACTATTTTTAAAAGAAAATCTACAGAAGAAAGTCCCACAGGAGCTACCATGTCGAAACAACGCAGGGACCATCGGAAGACTGTCCAGGAGATGAGTAAGTCTTTGTGTAAACATAATCGGAGGTGTGTAGTGTTTTAGATTATAAACTATTTATTTTACGTGAGTTCATGTTGTTTTACTTTATACACTTTGAGTGTATAAAGCCAATTATCACGGCAGATTATGTTTGTTCGCTGCTAACAAGCTAGCCGAATCAGATAGCTAACACAATAGCCGCGATACAGGCCACGTTGCTATGTATGTATTTTTAAATTATGTCTGCGCCATCAGGTAACATCTCGTTTCTTTCTATTCGGGGAGGGTTTATTAATGAGAGTTTTGGAAGATTTACTGTCTTAAAATGATATATCGCTGACGCGACCGGTAATAAGCCGAGATAGCAGCTAACAAACATTAGCCGAGAGCCCGGAGCAAACACGTTGCTAATGATGTATTTTTAAATTATGTCTGCGCGATCAGGTAACATCTGTAGTTTCTTTCTATTCGGGGAGGGATATTAATGAGAGTTTTGGATGATTTACTGTCTTAAAATGATATATCGCTGACGCGACCGGTAATAAGCCGAGATAGCAGCTAACAAACATTAGCCGAGAGCCCGGAGCAAACACGTTGCTATGTATGTATTTTTAAATTATGTCTGCGCCATCAGGTAACATCTCGTTTCTTTTTATTCGGGGAGGGATATTAATGAGAGTTTTGGAAGATTTACTGTCTTAAAATGATATATCGCTGACGCGACCGGTAATAAGCCGAGATAGCAGCTAACAAACATTAGCCGAGAGCCCGGAGCAAACACGTTGCTATGTATGTATTTTTAAATTATGTCTGCGCCATCAGGTAACATCTCGTTTCTTTTTATTCGGGGAGGGATATTAATGAGAGTTTTGGAAGATTTACTGTCTTAAAATGATATATCGCTGACGCGACCGGTAATAAGCCGAGATAGCAGCTAACAAACATTAGCCGAGAGCCCGGAGCAAACACGTTGCTTGCTGTAGCCCTTTCTAAGGCCTCGGTCACCCAGTGTCAGAGGCGCCGCTTTGAAAGGGCTCTGCCAGCAGCTGGATTGGCAAAACATACGAACAGCTGGTTTGATTTTCTCCAACTGACAGTACTTTCAATGTAAGCACATAGGGCCCTGACAGGATAGAGTGCACTGCATTCCACTTCCTCTGTCCTTCAGATAGGACAGGGTAGGGAGGAAACGTTGAGAGACCAAAATCCAGTCTTCTGGGATATAGAGTTGGAACCTTTGGCACGTTTGCTGGGTTTGGACGCAGGGTGACCTTTGACCCATCAGGGGCAAACCTAGTACACATTGGTTGTACAGAGAAAAATGTGGAGGTCACCCACACGTTTAATTGAGCAAAGAGCTAAGAGCAAGGCAGTTTTATAAGATAACAAATCTATCTTAATGCTGCTAATAGGCTCAAATGGAGGCTCACAAAGCGCATCCAGGACTAATTGTAGGTCCCATCAGGGGCCAAAGTCCTGCTGGGGGTTTTGTCCTCAGTACGCCCTTCATGAAACGTATCATGAGAGGGTGAGCACCGGGTGTTTTACCCCTCCAGCCTTCATGGCATGCCGAGATGGCTGACAAAAACACCTTAATGGTGGAAAAAGAGCGGCCTTTCTCCAGCAGGTCCTGTAAAAAGGTGAGGAGTTGGACCAAGTCACAGGAATATAAAATAATATTCCTCTCCAGACACCAAGCCTCAAAACCATGCAATTTACAAGCATGGAGAGTCTGAGTTGACTGTGCTCTGGCTCCTTGTATCGTGTTTATGATGTTGCTGGGAAGGCCAGAGGCCATCAGCCTGTTCCTCTCAACGGCCAGGCTGAGAGCTGCCAAAGTTCTGGACGTGGGTAAAAGAAATGCCCGTGTGCCTGAGTCCACAGGTTCCCATGGGGGGAAAGCTGCCAAGGTGTTCCTGATGACAGTGAGATATCTCTGGGAACCACGATTTCTGTGGCCATCTGGGGGCTATTGATATCAGGGAAAGAGCTCCCTTGCGTACATGTTCCTGTGGAGCATAGTGTTCCTGTGGAGCATAGCGGTGGAGCACCTCAAAGTGACCGCAGCAGAAGTGAGAGGCAGTCTCAGAAGGATCAACCCTCATAAAGCTACGGGTCCAGACAACATCCCAGGGAAAGTTCTGAAGGAATGTGCGGACCAGCTCTGTGAGGTGCTGGCTGACATCTTCACCACCTCACTTGCACTGGAGTCAGTTCCCACCTGCCTGAAGACCGCCACCATCATCCCAGTCCCAAAAAGCTCCACAGTGACTGGTCTGAATGACTATAGACCGGTGGCCCTCACCCCGATAGTCGCTAAATGTTTTGAGAAACTGGTCATGTCCCACATCAAGACAGCCGTCAACATCAACGAGGACCCTCATCAATATGCATATCGTGAGAACCGATCAACAGAGGACGCCATCTCCTCCGTGGTCCACACTGCTCTCACCCACCTGGATCAGAAGGACTCATACGTGCGTCTGCTCTTTGTGGACTTCACATCTGCCTTCAACACCATGATCCCCCAAACTCTGATAGACAAACTATCCACACTTGGACTAAGCCCCTCTATTTGTAACTGGGTCTTAGACTTCTTAACAGACAGACCACAGTCCGTGAAGATCCACAACTTCTCCTCCTCCACCATCACCCTCAGCACTGGCTCTCCTCAGGGATGTGTGCTGAGCCCTCTTCTGTTCACTCTGCTCACATATGATTGTATAGCCACACATCCAGGCTGTCATATTGTTAAGTTTGCAGATGATACAGCTGTGGTGGGATGCATCACAGATAATGATGAATCCAGCTACAGACAGGAGGTGGAACATCTGGAGAGCTGGTGCAAAGAGAACAACCTTCACATGAATGTGAAGAAGACGAAGGAGATGATTGTGGACTTCAGAAGGAACAAACACACCCACACCCCACTGTATATAGGTGGATCTGCGGTGGAGGTGGTCTCCAGCTACAAATACCTGGGTGTACACTTGAATGATAACCTCAGCTGGAGCAATAACACCACCAGCCTGATCAAGAAAGGTCATCAGAGACTCTACTTCCTCAGACGGCTGAGACGAGCCGGTCTGAGAAGCCCAGTCCTCACCTCGTTCTACAGGTGTGCAGTGGAGAGCGTCCTGTGCTCCAGCATCAACGTGTGGCATGGAGGCTGCACAGTTGCAGAGAGAAAAGCTCTGCAGAGAGTGGTGAAGGCTGCACAGAAGTCTGTGGGAGTCAGTCTCCCCACCATCACAGACATTTACACCTCCAGATGCAGAAAAAGAGCCACCTGCATCATGAAAGACCTCACTCACCCAGCACACTCACTCTTTGCACCACTCCCCTCGGGACGGAGGTTGAGGAGCATCAAATGTAGAACCACTAGACTGAGAAACAGCTTCTACCCTGAGGCTGTCAGACTCATGAATAAATAAATAATAAGAATAAACACTGCAAAATGTCACATCATACTGATACTGTACTGATCTGTTTCTTGTTGCTGCGTTCATCTGTGACCATCTGCTCATGTTCGTGCTGCTGTTTATAATGATGTTTTTCTACTACATTAGGGCTTAGTGTATTACTAGCTGATGTGATGTCTCTCTTAGTTAATCCTAGATGTTATTATTGTATTTCTCTTGCATTTGTTGTTGGATGTAACTGGGACCCTGTGTACATAATCTCGTTTTCAACACATGTACTACATGCGGTGCAAATGACAATAAATTCTCTCTGACTCTGACTCTGACTCTGATGTTCCAATGTCACCTGAATCAGAGGGACGGGGGAAAACGCGTAATATAGCACCCCTGCTAGCCAGCTGTTGGCCAGGGCATCTGCTCCCAGCGGCGCGTCTGTTCCCTTCAGAGAGAAGCACAAAGCGCAGTGCGTGCTGGTTTTGCATTCGAAGAGATCGACGGATGCCCGCCTGTATCGTGACTAGATCTGGTCCATGACCCGTGGGTTCAGCCTCCATTCTGAGGCTAAAAGCGGTCCTCTTGACAGGGCGTCTGCCCCGTGGTTTGTCTCGCCCGGGACGTATGTCGTCCTCAGGGACAATATTCTGGGGTCGCACCACGTGAGCAGCTTATGTGTCAGACCGAGGAGGGTTTGGGACCTTGTCCCTCACTCCCTGCTGATATAGGACACTGTTGTCCTGTTGTCTGACTTTACCAGGACATGCTGTCCTGCAATCAGCCCCCTTTTTCTTTGAAAAGGTGTTTCATTGACAGGTAAACAGCCTTCAAGTCCAGGAAGTTGATGTGTAATCTTGCTCCCCGTTGTTTCCAGAGGCCTTAGGCATTCTGGTTTCTGCAGACTGCTTCCCATCCTACCTTTGAGGCGGTAAGACACTCTGAGCTGATCAGAATCCTCCCTGCACGTCTGAGGGGGGGCAGAACGTGTTTGTTTGTTTAGCCATATTTGCAGAGCACGCATTTTAATAGTGGCTGTGATACACAGGGAATGGCTGTTGCCAGCCGGCCCAAAACTTAGTTATGCGATGAACTCTACCGTCGATTTGGCTACACAGGATAGCAAAACAGGCAAAACATGAGAAGGTTAGCTAGCAAGCTAGACCAAGCATTTTCACATACCTCACGATGGAGTCCTTCGTTGTCCGCTCGTAGCCGCGCTAATCGTGTTAGCAACGCTGATCGTCCGCCCCGTGTTGTCATGGGTGCTCCCGGTTAGCCGTGCTAACCGTGGGAGCTAGCCAGTTAGCAACGGGGTTACTCGATTTCCACTCTCCTTTCTCCGGGGTCATCCGCGAGAAAAGCGTTGAGTGTCTTCGCGTGTGGCATCCCTGAGCCAACCGGACAGGCCTCGTGGGTGTCCGTTGCTGAAAGGGGGTAGCCAGATCCGCTGAAGCAGGTTCGGGAGCCGGAGCTTGCTGGCCTGCCGGAGTTCTTCGTCCGAAGAAGTCCTCTCGCTGAGTTATCCGTGGTTGCTAGCCTGTTAGCCTCGTTAGCTTAGCAGGTAACGTGTTGTGCAGTTAGCGTCCGCTAACCGAGCGGCAGAACAGCAGAAAAGAAAAGGCATGGGAGCTAGGGCTCGCTGGCTTGCTGGTCTTCTTAGAATTTTGGGTTTTTGCTTTACCTTTTCAGGAGCCATGGCTGAGAAGAGTCAAGCTCGTTAGCAGTGCTAACGTTGTCCAAAGACGTCTCCCTCGTTGCGTCGCTTTCGCCAGCTAGCCTGCTACTCATTAGCAGGGTAGCGGTGTGGCGCAGCTAGCGCCGTCGAGCGAAGCAGCTGCGAAAAGAGAAGTTTCGAGGTTAGGAGAAAAAACGTTGGACTAGCTCTCACCAGCCCAGCNGAGCTAACAGTTTGTAAATGACCACACAGTAATTACTTTCTGTAAGTTTAAAGAAAATATGTCCGGTAGTTCATGAGTTATTTAGATTAATAGTAACAATTTTGCTAACAAATACAGCTAACATACCTCCAGAGCAGGAGGCCGGGCTGCAACAGAGTAAGTTCGACCAGAGGAGGCTGCCTTCGGACACGAGGTGGGAACGGTCGGTGGACTCTCTGGAAGTGTCAAAGCTTCAGAGCAGGAGGCTGGGCTGCAACAGAGTCAGTCCGACCAGAGGACGCTGCCTTCGAACACATGAGGTGGGAACGGTCGGTGTACCCTAGCGGCTGAAAGTGGTACTGCACCATTTTTTGCCAAAATGAAAAACGGTCATATCTGAGCCAAATATTTGTCTAAAAATATGGGGGGAAATCCATAAACAAGTCTCACCTCTCTATTAGTCGCAGGGCATGCAAATTAGATAAAAAAGGTGTGACTTATAGACCGGAAAATACGGTAAGTGCAAATAGTGTAGCTGCAGCAGCAGTTAGCTGTAGAACATCCTGTCCATTCTGAAACAGTTTCACCAAGAAAACCATACAACCCTAGTTCCAAAATATAAAATAGGACTTTGTGTAAAATGTAAATAAAACTATGATGTAATATTTTGACAGTACCACTTTACATTAAGGCTCCCCTTATAAGTCTAATAAATAGTTTATAGATATGTTATTAGTTCCTCTATAATCACTTTCTAAATAATTAATAACTGCTTATTATGCATTCATTAAGGGTGAGAAAGGGACAAAACTGACCTTTTTTTTGCCAAATAGTGAGCCACATCTGTTCACCTATATATTTCATGTAAAGTTGTTATATTAAACATTTCATTCTGTTACTACCTTGTAAGCAGAATAAGCATTTGTAAACCTGTTTCTTTAGCATATATTATTGTACTTTATTACTGCATTATAAGTATCTACAACTAATATTATATAATAAATTAGATTTACAAATGCAAGGTAGTAACTCAGTCTGAAATGTTTAAAATAACAACTCTAGATGAAATATATAAGTGAATAGACTTGGCGAGTTGGCTCAATAGTTGGCAACAAACTGCTCAGTTTGTCCCTTTGTCACCCTTAAATAATGCATAATAAACAATTATTAATGATTTATAAAGTGTTTGTAGAGGAATTATAAACATAGCTAGTATTTATTAGCATCTATTAGGGGAGCCTTATTGTAAAGTGTTACCAAAAACAAACGTTTTTTTTTTTAAATTTTTTATACGTGTTGAAATTTACGGACCCAGAATGGAAGAAGCAGGTTAAGATAATGAATAAACGGATAGATGGCAGTAACATACATACAAAGTATGAAACAAAAAGCTGGTAAAGTGGAACAAATAAGTAACCTCTGGAAGAGCGTCTCAAAATTAATTAGGTTAATTATTAGCAACTGGTCAACTGGAGAACTAGATATAAAATTATAATTTTAGAGAAACTGAATCTCTCTGAAGTAAAGATGGGCAGTGGTTCACGAGTTTGTGAGAAACTGTGCAACAATTTCAGAATAAGTCAAAGTCAAAGTCAAAGTCAACTTTATTGTCAGAACTGCAATATGTACAGGACATACACAGGATTGAAATTGCGTTTCTCTCAGTCCCTCGGTGCAACAGTAACCATTTAAACACTAAAACACTAAAACATTAATAAACATAAGCATAAAATAGTAAAAGTGTAACACTGTCCTGAGTTTTTGCATAGTAGTATAAAAGTATGAAAATTTACACCAACACTAAAACACTAAACATTTAATGAACATAAGCATAAAATGAAATAATAAAAGTGTAATACTGTCCTGAGTTTTTGCATAGTAGTATAAAAAGTATAAAAAGTATATCTATAAAATAAACTGAAGGTTCTAGCATTGACATTTGCAAAGAGTGGCAAAGCAGCATATGAGTTAATGTACACAGTATATGTATGAGGTAGTTGATGTTGGTATAGAGGCAAAGTGGCATATGCAGTAAGGCACATAAGGCACATTGGGCATCCTTAAATAAGGCTAGTCAGAGAATACTGTATATGTATCAGCAGTAGTGTAGATATAAAAGTAGTGTAAATGTAAACAGTAGTAATAAATGTAAACAGTAGTAATAAATGTAAACAGTATTAATAAATGTAAACAGTGAATGTAAACAGTAGTATGACTATAGGCAGTAATGTAATACAAACATTAGTGCAAATATGAGAAGTAGTGCAAACTGAATGAGCACATGACCGAGAGTTTAGTGAATAACCCGTTTGATGACACAGAGTCCAGTGTTAAAATCTTTGTGTTGTGTGGTAATGTGTGAGAAAGTTTTTTGTGTTAAGGCAGTTCAAATGGGAGGGGAGGCAGAGCAGGCAGAGTGTTTAGCATCCTGACTGCCTGATGAACAGAGCTGTCTCTCAGTCTGCTGGTTCGAGCCTGGAGACTCCTCAGTCTCCTCCCTGATGGCAGCAGTCTGAAGCAGCTGTGTAGTGGGTGTGTGGGATCACCTGCCATGCAGAGGGCTTTCCGAGTGAGGCAGTTGCTGTGTAAGTCCTGCAGTGAGGGGAAGGAGGTGCCGACAATCTTCTCAGCTGCTCTCACGATGCGCTGGAGGCTCTTGTGGCAGGATGCAGTACATGCACCAAACCACACCGTGATGCAGCTGGTCAGAATAATGTTCCTCAATGAAAAATTGAAAAGACATCCCATTCTCCTCAGTTTTCATATCATAAAAAAATATTTCATCTTTGCACACAGGACAAGGCTAAAAATCAATATGGGACTTTTGTGATATTTGGGCCCTGCATTGAAAACAGGTCTGATTCTGTCTGAATGTACACAAAGATTCAGAGGTTAAAGGTGAGCTTGTGTGTGAAGGTTGCCAGGTTCCCAGTGGTCAGTGCCTGCGCCAGGAAGGGCAACCAGTATGAAACAATTGCTGAATCCTCATGCGAGTTCTCTCACTGTGGCAACTCCTAAAGAAAGGAGCAGAAAAAAATTAATAAAATAGATCATAAATGTGGGGGGTGATTGCAGAGTTGGGTATAATGTTGGTGGACAGTCAAATAAATAATGTGCACGGCCTAGAATACAGTTGTGAGCCTTGCACACAAAATATTCCGTAGTTTTCTAAAACTGCTGCTAACTGGCTTACTGGTCATAAGTTGAAGGAAGTCCAGTTGTTCTGTATTGAACGCCTTTTTTGATTTTATCATGTCCTGGACGACTGAGAATCTTCACCAGCATGTTGAAGGAACCGTTAAGCAAAATGTTGCTGTAAAGGAGATTTTTCAATTCTATAATTAAAGAAACAAGTAATATGCTTAAGACGTACTTTGCCATAGAGAATTGTGTAAACAGCCTTTTTTATTGAGGACAGTTCATAAAAAGTGTCCAGTTCTCTCAGTGACTTGCTGATTACTGCTCATCAGGAGCTGCTGTGAGAACAGAGAATCTGTGTCAGTCTCCAGCTCTGTTTCTCTGCCCTGCTTAGTGAGAAGTGCACAGATTTTTCCACACTAATGAGGCTGCAAAGTCGTCACCAACATGCACAGTTTGAAAATGTGCTCTGAGGATGATCAGAACACTGTATTAACCCCAAGGTAGTTTCATTTGAGCTTTATTCACATTTTTTGAACAACTATCAGTAGCTCAGTGGTCCACTTCTCAGATATTGATGCTTTGGTTCTTCTCTGCCTCGTCTCAGCCCACCTGAGCCATTTCTTTAAGATATAATTACACCTTTAGGGAATCTGCGAGCAAGCACTTACCGGTACTCTCCTGTGGGCCAAAGTGTGGGAGATTGTGCTGCTTCAGATCCAGGCAGTAAAACAGAAAAACAATATTTCCATCTTTATCTTCAGGAGATGAGACAAGAGTCATTCTTCTTTCTATTGTACTTTATTCCTGCTCTCACAGTTGGTTTCCATCAACTGGAGTTTTTGCTTGTTCACATTGACAGCCATTCTTTGGACAAGTATAACATTTAAACTACCGCGCACACACACACAACTAACTCTAAAAGCATTTTTGCTTTGCAAAATGTAATGTTCTGAGAGCTGCTAAGAGCTTGAAGTATGTTTAATTTATCCTTCAGGCCTACTCTTTCCTCCGGCAAAGAAATAATTAAGAGGATTGCTCTCCAGTGCATAAACGCAGTTGTCCTGGCACAATCTGGCCAACAAATTTTTGCAAAGTGTGACAACAGTGATCGCACAGTGTCTGTTGCTAACAGCATGTCTTGGTGTTTATCTGCCACACACAGACATGGCTTAGTGGTCATCAGAGTTTGAAGCAGGACTGGCCTTGCCGGCCTCCTGCCAAGGCTACAACTATGATTGTGACAAGGTCGTTCAAACAATCTATCGGAGACGTGCTAGTGTGGTGTGATAGAGAGTACCGTAGCTGAATCCTGTTGAGATCAGGGTAAGAGTATAGAGCATGGTGTGAATGCCTGAGAGCATCTCATGGAAAGTAGAAGGACAAACTAAGAAAATACCAGCACCATGATTTTGTTTTCACTGACATAGGTTTGCCAAATTTGACACAATACAGCCACACTAACAGATTGCAGAGATTGTGGCAAGAGTCATTATCCAGTGTGAAAGTTGTCCTGATCACCCTTCATATACAA
>JBBPBX010100953.1:0-12274 GCA_038048925.1 Garcialebias charrua
GTGGCGGCAGACTATCATGCAAGGTGCTTTCCAGTCCTACCGGGAGCAACTCAGGGTTAAGTGTCTTGCCCAAGGACACAACGACACATGGTGCGGGTCCCGGGAGTCGAACCGCCAACTTTCCGATCGGGAGACGATTGCCCTTACCACTACGCCACGGCCGCCCCTGTACTGTACAGTATATGCATGATACTTGTACTGTATTTAATATACATAATATTTGAACACTGCGACATTGTCAGACTAGAACTATCAGTTTGTTTTGATTGTAGGCCCCCCGTTACTCTCAATGTGAATAAAGCAGTGGGATGCTGTCTGTATAGAAAATAACACAAGTTCATCTTTTGGGTATTACTACATTTGTTCTATCGAATTATTTCTTTTTTCAGGAAGGCCTGCACACAAGTCAAACACAAACTGGTCTCCCACACTGAAGTTGACAGACACACTTACTCTGAGACGCAGGAGCAGAAGAACAGCAGGTAATGACACAAGCACCTGGCACAATAATTCAAAAATATTAAAGTAAATCTAAGATAAAATTACTGAAATCAATATAAAATTGAACATATCTTTGTGAATGAGTAAAAATGTTAGGAGCAACTGTATTTATTTTTTCTACTTTGAGTAGCAACCTTGGGAGTTTTATTATAGTTCCAAACATCAGCGGTTCTAGCATTGAAGTTCATTCTTGGTGTTTCAGGCGTGTTTTCTCCGGTAAGTTGATGAAAATACTTCTTTTTTTTTTTTGCCATTGTGAAGCGTTAGCTGACTGTTCTGTACCAGTTTATCAACATTAATACTTCATGTTGCCAGTTTTTGTTAAACATGTTAAATTGTTAGTTGTGTTAACTGCAGCTCGGCCATCATGACGGGTTTAAACTGATCTATTTCTGTCTAATTCAGCGTTTTAAAATATTCATTACAGCTTAAATTTTGAGTAGATTTTTCTTTTTTATTATTTTCATGGTAATTCCAGTTACTGAACTCTCAAATAGAAATAGCCTTTTTTTCTGAGATTGACATGGTTAAAGTTTAAGATCCTTTGTCAAAGACTGCAGCACAAATTGTGACATTATCATTAAAGAAAAATGTGATTGTGGAAATGAGTAATGTTGTATATCCACCTTATTACTTAATTAGGCATATATTCTGAATTAAATCATTAGACGAAGTGGTATCGTTTCATTCACTTTATTGAACCATCTTCATCCACCACCTGCCACCGCACTTCCAGAACGAACAACCTTAACCCCGCCCCCACACACGTCATCACGTAAACTCCGTCAGCATCCCAATACATGACATCCCCCTTTTCCTTAGATTTTCAACTTCCCCCTCCATACATTTAAACATCAGTTTTTTTTTTCTTTTCCATCATCTTCACGCCTTCAGGCTTACCAATACATTTCCTTAGTCACAAAACAACATAAAACAATTTACAATTCTTAGAACCCTGAATAACCATTTCCTTTATTTTATTTTATTTTATTTATTTATACAAAATCACGAAACCTCTCTGGAGTCTTTCTGATTCTCTGAGGCCTGAATGTCTTTTCCATTTCTAAGTCTTGAGTGCCCTCTTGTGGTGTTGCACTGTAAGTGTCCTCGTCTTTTTCATCCTCAAAGTCTTTATTTTCAGAAAACAGTTTTTGTCCACCAACTCTTTCCTCAGTTTCATATTTTCTCACGTGTCTGGTGTTTCGGTGATACCGAACTCCTGTTGGTGATTCAACCACAACTTGGTTTCCTGTTTTGCTCACAACTTTGTGTGGTAAATGCATTAAATGGTGTTGTTAATTTGTCAACTTTTTCCTGTTGAACCAGCACTGTGTCTTCCAGCTCTATTTTTGAATGTTGAGCTCCTCTTCGGATGTCAGCATAACTTTTCGCTTTTCCTTTTTGTTCTACGTCTCTGTCACGTACATCCAACGCAACTGTGTTTGTTTCACTCATGTCCGGTAATTTTCCTCTCATTTTTCTGTTGAATAAAAGTTCTGCAGGACTTTTGCCTGTGGTTGCATGTTCAATGCTGCGATAAGCTGTCACATATTTTCTTAGTTCTCGTTTCCAGTCCAGTCCTTCAGCTTGTGCAATTCTGATCCTCTTCATCAGTGATGCGTTCTGACGTTCGACTTCGCCGTTGGCTTGAGCCCATTTTGGTGTTGTCCTCACATGTTTTATTCCATTGTTCTCACAGTATTCTTTGAATAATTCTGATTTGAACTGTGGACCATTGTCAGATCTAATGGAAACTGGTAGACCATGTCTACTAAACATACTGTCAATAGAGTCTATGACTTTCTCAGCAGTTGTAGATGTCAACACATCATATTCATAGTAACGGCTGTAATAGTCTATTAGCACAAGAATGGAGTGATTTGAAGATAATGGTCCCAGTAAGTCTACTGCCACATCTTGCCACGGTCCATCCGGTAAAAGTGTGCTTCTCACTGGTTCTGGTGGATCAGGTCTGGCTACAATTTGACAACCATGACATGTTTTGCAATATTTTTCTGTTGCTTTGTCCATGCCAGGCCACCATACTTTTGTCCTGAGACGTTGTTTTGTCCCTACAATTCCTAAATGTCCTTCATGTGCCAACATAATTGCTTTAGCTCTGAGCTTTTCTGGCATCACAATGCGTGTTCCTCTCAAAATTATGTGTCCCACCATACACAGTTCATTAGCAATGGGTGCATATGCTTTGCATTTTTCAAAATGTCCATTTTCAACTGCTTTTCGCACCTCTGTTAGCTCTGAATCTGTGGCAGATGCCTCCTCAACCTGTCTCACATACTCCTCAGATTCATGAATGTGTGTGTCTTGTGTTATCTTATCTGATAACAGTCTTGATAATGAGTCAGCCATATTTAGTTTCCCAGCAACATGTACTACTTTGAAGTTATATGGTTGCAATCTGAGAACCCATCTCTCTATTCTCGCACATGGTTTAGACCGCTGGCTGTATATGACCTCTAGGGGTTTGTGGTCAGTAACTAGGTCAAACTTCCTACCATATATGTATGGGTGAAGTCTTTCACATGCCCACACCAGTGCTAATGCTTCCTTTTCTGTTTGAGAGTACCTGCGTTCACAGTCTGTCAAACTTCGACTCACATAACAAATTGGTACCTCTTCACCTTTTTGTTGCTGTATTAGTACTGCGCCGAGACCTACTGGACTCGCGTCAGCAATGATTTTGGTTGGAGCTTCTTTATCAAAATAAGCTAAAGTTCCTGCTCTAGCTAGCTCAGCTTTTAAAGTTTCAAATGCTATCTTTTGCTCTGGTCCAAACACAAATGTATTTTCTTTTCGAGTTAAACGTCTCAGAGGTTCTGACACTGTTGCAAACTGTGGGATGAACCTGCTGCTAAAACCTACTAATCCGAGGAAACTTCTCACCTCTGCAGCATTTCTTGGTTCTCTTGTCTCTGCTACAGCTCTCACTCTTTCTTTTGTGGGACCAATACCCTTTTGTGTTAACAGTATTCCCATGAATATCAGTTTGTTCATGTTAAATTGACACTTTTCTGGGTTTAAAGTTAAACCACATTCAACAAGTCTCTTCATGACAGCATGCAGGCGCTTATCATGTGTTTCCTGGTCTGGTGTGTGTATGATCACATCATCTGATATGTTTTCTACTCCTTCAATGCCTGCCAGTGCATTAGCAATCTCATGTTGATACTGCTCACTAGCTGATGAGACACCAAATAGTCTTTTGTATCTGTAAACTCCATTATGCACTGCAAATGTCGTGATTTCTCTGGACTCTGGGGTAAGCTCCAACTGATGGTATCCCCATTTGAGATCCAGTTTGCTGAAAATTGCAGAACCATTTAGTCCTTGGAGTATTTCATCCACTGTGGGGATTGGAAATCTCTCTCTGATTATTGCCTCATTTGCTCTCCTCATGTCTAAGCACAGTCTTATGTCTTTGTCATTTTTCTTTGGCAATATCACAACAGGATTCACCCACGGTGTAGGTCCTTCCACCTTCTCTATAATGTCCATTTCAATCAGCTCATTTATCTTTTTTTCCACTGCATCCCTCAAATGATAAGGTATGCGTCTCAGAGGTTGTGCTACAGGTTTTACCTCTGAGTTGATGTACAGCTTGATTTGTTTGGTGTTTAATTTTCCTATTCCTTTAATGCATCTGGGTACTGTTCTTGCAGAATGTTTTTTGATTCTGAGACTGTCGCTACATTTTCTCCTATTTTTAATACCCCAAGCTTTATAGCAGTCTTTTTACCCAGGAGTGGTTCACCATTGCCTCTTATGACCAAAAACTCTGTTTCTTCTCTCCTGTTGCCAATTTTCACTTCGCATCTAAATGCACCTTTAATGTTTAATGCTTGTGTTGAGGAATAAGCATACAGCTTTCTCTGCTCTTTAGGTACATATGAATAACACTTTATCTTTTCAGCTTTAAGTTTTTCCCATATATTTTCTCCCATTATATTACTTGTAGCACCAGAGTCAATCAACATTTTTAGCTCGACTCCCCCCACAGAAAATGACAGTTTATCAGGTACATTGTCCTCATTTACAATAAAAGCATATTCATCCAGCATATTTACTTTTTGGTTCTTTTGCCTTTTTGTGCGGCACATTTTTGAAAAGTGGTCCTTACCAGTACATTTGTGACATGTTTGTCCTCGTGCTGGGCATTTTGGATCTTTTCCCATGTGATCTGTGAATCCACATCTGTAACACTGTCTTTCTGTTTTATTTTCCTCCTTCACATTTTCTTTTGATTTCCAGTATTTTCCTTTCTTTGTTGTTACAATCCTGTTGACCGCGTCCTCCATCTTCTTTTCCTCGGTGACGCTCATCGCCGCCAGCTGCTCCTCCACGCGCTCACACTGCGAAGCCACCTCCAGTGTACGAGCCAGTGTCAAGCCGGGACCCTCCTCCAGTAACTTTCTTCGCACGTATTCAGATGTGCATTTGCTCAAAACCGCATCTCTTATTTGGTTATCATTATCGCCACGAAAGTCACAGTCTCTTGCAGCTTGCCTCAAGCGAGTACAGAATTGTTGAACAGTCTCACCTTGTTTCTGGAATATTTTGTGAAAAGTCTGACGTGCATATGCTTCATTCACATGTGGCACAAAATAAGTGTTCAGCGCAGCCATTGCAGCTTCATAATCCGTAACCTCACCTCCTTGTGGTAATGTAGAAAAATGTCCTGCACGTCTTGTCCGGCCAAGTGCAGTAACAGCGCACGCCTCCGCTGTTTAATGGCGTCTGTGGCATCATCAGACAGAATAAGTCCTTTACCGTCTGCATACAGCTCAAATGATGTCAGCCACCGTGTCCATCTTGGTCCAAGGGTCGCTGGATCCGTGTAGCAAGCGAACGGTTGAATACTTGACTTTTCCATGTTAGCTTGAACTTTTTTAGCTAACCTCGTGTTGCCGTTGACGTCTTCAGCGTGACACCGTCTTTTACAATCCACATGAATCTGTTGCCATCTTCAGCGTGACATTGTTATTCCTCGTCGCCATTGTTGTATATCCACCTTATTACTTAATTAGGCAGATATTCTGAATTAAATCATTAGACGAAGTGGTATCGTTTCATTCACTTTATTGAACCATCTTCATCCACCACCTGCCACCGCACTTCCAGAACGAACAACCTTAACCCCGCCCCCACACACGTCATCACGTAAACTCCGTCAGCATCAAGTAAATGTTTATGTTTTCCAGGTAAACCACAGGAGAATGACTTCAGTGAACTGCTGAATGTCGCAAAGTATTACAAAGGTACAAGATCTCATTTTCTGTCTTCTCAAACAATAATATCTTAAGATGTTTGAATAAAATTACTACCCTCTAAAACCGCCAGTGTCTCCGCCGACACTTTTTCCACACGTTTTCCCAAGCTATTTTTAGATTACCATAACTCTGCAAAAGTTTGTGCTATCAGAAAAATTCAAACGGTGTTTGAAAGAAAAAAAAGTGCGCTTTTAGGCTCTTTTTGCTGGTATTACGGTAGTCACCCTCCCTTTGCTGCACGCGCCTTCAGCACGAACAGACAGCAGGGCCGAGCGCAATTCGTGGCAGTGGCAGCTGCCGCGACCTGCCACCGGAAGTGCCGCGAAGAGTGCCGCGAAGGCTGCCGCGGCCACCGGGGCTGCCGCGAAGACTGCCACGGCCACCGGGGCTGCCGCGAAGACTGCCACGAAGGCTGCCACGGCCGCGAAGGTTGCCACGGCCACCGAATCTCAAAGTGCCACGAAGGTTGCCACAGGGTGCCACCGGAACTGTCTTCCACAGACCACAAGGTGCCACTAGCTGTCACAGACTTTGTCAGATCATCTTCCACAGCAATTTTGTGCAAAACTATTGCCGTTTTGTGTAAAAAAAAAAAATAAAAAAATAATTAATTAATTAATTAAATAAATAAATAAATGCTTCATCTTTATTGTATGTCCTTCAAAAATGACCTTCTGACGATGATGATTATATTATTTAATAAACACAGAACAACCTGTAATAGTGCATTTAGGAAACATGTCTAAAATAGTGCTTTGTGTGTAGGATGACTAAAAAAATACATATTTCTTTTTTTAAATTACAGTTAAAATTACTTATTGGTGTGCCACAGACTGCCACCAGATGCCACCACTACTGTCACCTGCCACGTCACCTGCCACCACTACTGTCACCTGCCACGTCACCTGCCACCACTACTGTCACCTGCCATGTCACCTGCCACCACTACTGTCACCTGCCACGTCACCTGCCACCACTACTGTCACCTGCCACGTCACCTGCCACCACTACTGTCACCTGCCACGTCACCTGCCACCACTACTGTCACCTGCCACGTCACCTGCCACCACTACTGTCACCTGCCACGTCACCTGCCACCACTACTGTCACCTGCCACGTCACCTGCCACCACTACTGTCACCTGCCACGTCACCTGCCACCACTACTGTCACCTGCCACGTCACCTGCCACCACTACTGTCACCTGCCACGTCACCTGCCACCACTACTGTCACCTGCCACGTCACTGCCACCACTACTGTCACCTGCCACGTCACCTGCCACCACTACTGTCACCTGCCACGTCACCTGCCACCACTACTGTCACCTGCCACGTCACCTGCCACCACTACTGTCACCTGCCACGTCACCTGCCACCACTACTGTCACCTGCCACGTCCCTGCCATTGTCACCTGCCACGTCACCTGCCACCACTACTGTCACCTGCCACGTCACGTGCCACCACTACTGTCACCTGCCACGTCACCTGCCACGTCACCTGCCACCACTACTGTCACCTGCCACGTCACCTGCCACCACTACTGGCACCTGCCACGTCACCTGCCACCACTACTGGCACCTGCCACGTTCCCTGCCACCACTACTGGCACCTGCCACGTTCCCTGCCACCACTACTGGCACCTGCCACGTTCCCTGCCATGTCACCTGCCACGTCACGTGCCACCACTACTGGCACATTCAGGTTAGTAGAGAAATGGTAACATTAAACTGACAGACTGATCCAACAGCCTCTCATTTTTTACAGACAGACAATCTCATCAAGCGACTTCAAAACATCCTGGACGTTACCGGGAATGAAGGTGTTGACCAACACATGATCACAGAAGTGCTTCTGCCAGAGGTGAGCCTCATACCGGCTGTCTGCACATCTTTAATGTCTTGTCTAAAATCAATGCCTTGACAAATGACAGAATTCTACATTAATAAGATTTTTATGTTTGTAAATGTGATTGCCCTTAGCAAAATGAAGTATATTTAAGTATACTTTAAGTATACTAATTTTGAACTAAAATTTAAAGAGTATACTTCCAGTATACTTTTATGTACTTATCTCAGGTATACTTAAAACAAAGTGTACTACGAGTATACTTATTTTAAACCTAAAATAAGGCAGTGCACTTTAAGTTTACTTTTTATAAACTACATTAGATATACTTAAGATTAGTATAGGGAAGTATACCTAAAAGTATAAAAAAAGTTTCAAAACTACCGGTAATTAAAATACTTTATACTATAATTCTAAAGTTTATACTTGTACTTTCTTTTTTGTACTCTTTACTTATTTATTCTACAAAGTACTGATACATTATTTTAATCCAATAGCAAAATAAAATGATCATTAATTTATGTCGCAGAATAAGTTTTTCACATAACACATTTGCTTTGAAAAAGTACCTGTTATGAACTTGCATATTCAAGATTATATGGTGCTGGAGTTTAAAAGTTTACAGAAAATAATATGCGCTTCATTGATTTATCTTTATGTACCGGTACCTTAAAAACATACACAGAAACAGAGAAATATTTTTACTTGAATTTATTAATCAACTTCTAGTCTCTCTCGTAAGGGTTTGGCAATGGTGTTATGTACACAGCATTTTCTGTTTCAACAAGAACACATTTTGTTTTAATCATGACAGGCCAGACAGCAATGACACTTTCAGTTTTTTTAACCTCATGAATGAAAGTACTTTGTACATTAATCTGTGAATCTTTACATACAGGCCTGTCTGATTTAGCAAGGACTTCAACTAAAACACAACATAATTTGGCACATGAACAAAAAGCAGAAATCTGATGGAAACATACTTGTTTAAAAACAATTAAGTCTACAATTAAACAAAGGGTTCCATCTTTCAGGCATACAGCACTGTTGTATCTCTTTTTTAGTCTGTCGTAGTTTTGACTGGGACACAGAACTCCATTGATCAAAAACCGGTTGTAAGACCAGAAGCAGTTGCTTAGATTTCCACACAACTTTTCAATAGCAAGCCTGTAGGCTATTTTAAAGCAGTTTTGCACCACAGAATGACCAAAACCTCCGACACTTTCGGTTAGGGCTTCACAATTTTCAGTTTTTCTTTTATGTAAGTAAAGTTCTTCAACAAAAGATTGAACCTTATCATTATCTGGATTGATAGTGTTCTTGGCCCTTTCTGGTAATTCTCTCCACAACAGAAATGTCCTGACTATTTGTGAGGGGACATACTGTGTTCCATTAAAATATTTCATGAGAGTGCCCATATTGGATTCAAATGCAAACGTCGATGTAGCCCATAATGGTCCCCATTGTTTGACACTTTGAGCACTGTGTGTAAGCAAGTGGATATTAAAAGTCATGTTGTATTTCCCATGCAGTCTTTGGAACATGATAATAATTTTTTTTTAAACTAGCTCTGCTATCAAGATGCTTTCAGTCATTATGGTATCCTGCAATAATTTATAAACGCCAAACACTAGTAGGAACAAATGGTTCCAAAATCGTGCAGGGAGCAGGCCTTTTAATACAGGCAGAGAATAGAATAGGAGAAATGCTCGCCACTCTGAAGCTTTCCAGAACTTCCGTTCAGTCAGAGACCTAGGAGTCCTAGTAATCTCTACTGGTGGTTTTATTTTCACAAGTCGCTTGTCAGTTTCATTAAGCTCTTTGCCTATGTACCAAGGGGGATCTTTATTTGTTGAATCAAGCCACAATGTAGAGAGTTGGCGAGTGACTCCAAGGCAGACATTGTGTTGATAGTCAGGAATGAAGCCATTTATCATTTGGAAGTGTCGAAGTTGCATTAAAGGAGATGGCCCTATGACTCCATACACTGGCTCCTCAGTTGTACCCGACATTGCATGGCTAAAATGATCCCTCTCATTTCTAAGTGGTGGTTCAGGTTGTTCATATGGATATGATTTACCGCCTCTGTGCAAGCAAAAATCACATCCATAAAAACCATTGAACTGTTTAGTGTTACGAAGCAATGGACGAGCCACAGAATCAGAACTGCAGATCAGCACAAACACTTTAGAAACATGACTGTGTCCTCTTTTGTCCTGCCAGGAAATACCTTCAGTTTCTAATATTGAAGCTTCTTTAACAAATGGTGTCAGCAATGTCATCATTGATGGCTTAGCTGGCCCAAACCATATTGCTGACAACAAAATGTGCCTTTTCCGTATTTCTGGTTCCAGTTCAATTATCTGGCACTGAATTGGCCAAATGCTGCATTTAGAGCTTTTGAAAACTGGTGCACCATCACAATTCCAAATGAGCGTCAAATCATCTTCTCCTATAACTCCACTGTCACTGTCTCCACTGTCTGGGCAGCACGGTGGCACAATTGGTAGAGCTGCTGCCTCTCAGCGAGAAGGTTGCCGGTTCAAATCCCGGTCCGGGGCCTTTCTGGGTGGAGTTTGCATGTTCTCCCCGTGCATGCGTGGGTTTCCTCCGGGTACTCCGGTTTCCTCCCACAGACTAAAAAACATGCTTGTTAGGCTGATCGGTGACTCTAGATTTACCCTAGGTGTGAGTGTGAGAGTGGATGGTTGTTTGGTGTGAGTGAGACAGGTCCCTCTTGTAAATGAGTCCCCGTGACTCAACGAGGCTAGCCTGTATAAATAAAGGTTGAATGAATGAATGTCACACAATTTCTGGTACAGTACTCTTCACCAGACTGTATGTCGGTTAAAACCCCAATGGATATGTATTTTCCAGTAAGGCTGACATCATGTTCCTGCAGAAGTTGTTTGATCTGTGTATGGAGTGGAATTACAAGAAAGAAGAAGCCATTTTTTAAACTTCTGATGGCATCAAACTCAGTGTTGCAAAAGGTACAATGAGATGGACAGTGTGCACTAATGCCAAGGTATGCTTTACATTTTTCACCATTAAAGTGAACTTCAGACAGGGACGAACCTCCAAATTCTTTGTGGAAAAGGTAATGCGAGGGTGGAATCAGACCTGGAAACATTAGGTTGAACATTTCCAGTAAATGAGTTAGTGCTTTGCCTGTTAAATTGTTCCGCAGCACATACGACATGAGCATCAATAAACTTTCTCCCTTTGAAACAGGTGCACCAGGATACAGGGGCTTGTCACCATCTGCTTGGTCTTCACTGCCCTATAGGAAAAAATATATGAAAAAAAAACATGTATAAATGTAAAGCAAACTTAATGAATAATGTCAGTCTAGCATAAAGTATTTTTCACCTTATAACTCACATCATGGTGCATTGGCTAAATATTGATTTTCCTAAAGTTTACAAAAATTAATTTAAAAAGGGGTTTTGCAGTCTTGTTGTTTAACATATTACACTTGTTATACCTTTCTATTTCTGAGCTAAATTTGAAATTTCCATTTAAAATTGTATAAATCTACAATATTTGGACTAAAAATATAGAAAAACGTCTTTGTGTGGCTTGAGTTCAACAGTGGCTACAGTATTTGAATTTTCCTATTTTTTCAAACTGCTGCCTTACTTGTGCTGCATGCTGTCACAATGCCCTGCATTTGGGTATAAACTTATTTCTATTATATTATTGTTATTATTCTAATTTGTAAGCTGTAGTAGTATTGTGTCTAAATGCTATAATTGCACCTAATGAACCCACAACAACTACGGTACTACAAATTTTATTGAACTACTGTCTACATACCACTGGAAGTTCTGCAGTGTTTTCTCTAGTTGTATTCCCCTCCATCACATCATCATCAGCATGTTTTTCATCTTGATTATTAGCAGCATCAGTCAAGTCTTCATCAGAATATGACAGGGCTTCTTCATTCTACAGGTTGGAAGAAAAGACTGCATTAAGGAGGAGACAAATGAATATAGAAAATACATATGAACCTCAACTTGCAACAGTGCATTTACCTCAGAATTGTCCACATCCCACATGCTTATGGTAGGATTCTCAGTGTGGGGCTCATCTTCATTGTCACTGCTGGAATTGATGTCTTCCTCTCCACTTGTCGAAGTGTTACTCATGTGACAATCTGTGTTGAAGTCATCATGACTGGCATTCTACAGATTGACAATAGAAGGACAAAATGGATCACAAATAAGCTGTTTAAAACGGCCTTTTTTACACAATGGGATGGGTTGCATCTGGTTAGGATGCCTCCTGGACGCCTCCCTGGTGAGGTGTTCCGGGCATGTCCCATCCGGAGGAGACCCAGAGGAAGACCCAGGACACGCTGGAGGGACTATGTTTCTCGGCTGGCCTGGGAACGCCTTGGGATTCCCCCAGAGGAGCTGCTCCAAGTGGCTGGGGAGAGGGAAGTCTGGGTCTCCCTACTTAGGCTGCTACCCCCGCGACCCGACCCCAGATAAGCGGAAGAAAATGGATGGATGGATGGGATGGGTTGCCAGCTGGGCTTTTTTTGGGCTTTTTTTTTTGAAAGAGCGAGTCGCTTGTTTGTGCTTGTTTTGAAGGAGCTGATCGCTTCTTTCAGTCTGGAGATCTGGCAACCCTG
>JBBPBX010100954.1:5000-12274 GCA_038048925.1 Garcialebias charrua
CTTATAAATAGCGCCTTCTCAATCAACCAGTTTGTTTTTCACATTCTCAACTAGCTGTTCACATGATAAAGGAGGACCATTAGCCTAGCAATTGGTCGTTAAAGCTCTGATGACCACTTCCTATTCACAGGGGGATGAGTAATATTAGTAATGACAGCATTGTAAGAGGGGCACAGTTGAACACAGAGGTCTGGGCCCATGTTTAATGATGGACAGTTTCGTTTCACAAAGATGACTTCCTTTACTCCTCTCTCAATCCAATGTTCCTCGCTATCAAGGATGTGCACATCTTCATCCATGAAAGAGTGACAGCTGGCTTGCAGATGAGTGTAAACAGCAGAGTCTTGGCCTGATGATGTAGCTCTTCTGTGCTGGGCCATCCTTTTGGCAAGTGGCTGTTTATTTTCCTTGATGTACAACTGATCACAGCCCTCCTGCCACTGAACAGCATACACAATATGACTCTGTGCCGGGGGACTGGATCGTTGGGATGGACCAGTTGTTGCTGTAACGTTATTTTGGGGATTGACAGCCACTGGGTTTTCATCTTTAGAAAATAAACATCTCGGTTTCTCTGAAACTCCTGCAACAATGTAGAATGACCACTGGTCTAGGTCTGGGTTCCTCAGAAGGGCAAAGCAGGGTACCTTTTTTCTAGTGCTGGAATGTACCTCGTTGTCTCGATCAATTAAGAAAAATCTTGTACAGTGATGGCAAACATGCCTGCAACTTTTTAAAACCTAGGATGCTTTAAATGTAAACCTCATTTGGGTGATAAATGGCAACTGCCATTTCTGTTTAATATCTACACTTTGTGTTGTCTATCAACAGGCTTATGGATAATGAAAGTGCTTGCACCGCAGTGTTTGTACTTTGTTTGAGGAAACGTAGGTAGATCAATGAATCCTATATTATTGAGAAATCAAATTTCATTCATATCCAGAAATCTCTTTGATTGATTCAACACGATAAGTCTTCCAAAAATGAACAGGCATTTACTGTTGCTACGGTAGAGAAGTTTCAGACTTTGCTTGTTTGTCAAACGTGTAAAATAAGATCTTTAGTTTTTGCATTAAAATCTATAACCTTGTTTATTCATATATTCTTTTTACTGACAATAGGAACATTGCAAATAAACAGTTTGATGGTAAAGGGCCAGACGCAGAAGGAAGCTGTGTTGTTGTGGCCGAGTGGTTAAGGCGATGGACTAGAAATCCATTGGGGTTTCCCCGCGTAGGTTCGAGCCCTGCGAACAACGTTGGAAATTCACATGTGTACCCTGTCTAACAAAAAGGAGCAGTGGAATTTTAAATGCTAAATCTACTTTTAAACAGCATGGCAATAGTGTGCACGTACCCTAAAGTGTCATTGTAAATGTTTCATGTCAGAATTTCAACGTTCTTCGAAAATATGATGCTACAACATGATTTTAAACATACAAATTGAGCATGTTTTCTTTCCTGGGTCAATATGTATTCCATGAGATTATGGTACTTGTGACTACTTGTTATTCTTTCATCTTTTCCTTTCTATATTTTCAGGTACAGTTGTGTCCATTGCTTGGAACTCCACTTGACATGTGTGGTTGTTGTGGCAGAGTGGTTAAGGCGATGGACTTGAAATCCATTGGGGTTTCCCCGCGTAGGTTCGAACCCTACCAACAACGCTGGAACTTCACAAAAATGTGTTTCCAATGCTATGAAAATCAACTGTGGCTTTTCAAATGCAAAATTTACTTTTAAACAGCATGGCAATAGTGTACATATGTTCTAAAGGAAGTCATTGCAAAAGTTTCATATCAATATTTCAACTTTCCTACAAAGTATCATGCTACAACATGCTTTTAATAAAATACAAATTGAACATGTTGTCTTTCCTGGCTCAATATGTATTTTGTGAAAACATATAGTAGTGACATTTTTTTATATTTTCATCTGTTCATTTGCATTTTCAGGTAAAGTTGTGTCAGCATACTTGTATTTCCAACTAAATTGTGTGGTTGTTGTGGCCGAGTGGTTAAGGCGATGGACTAGAAATCCATTGGGGTCTCCCCGCGAAGGTTCGAATCCTTCCAGCAACGAAATAACTTGTTTTTTTTAACTGACAACAGTGGCAAAAATAATGCACTCTTCTCGTGGCTCATGTAAAAACAATGCAGGGTACCTTTACTGAAGCATGCTCAAGAATCCAGGTAGAAAAATCTAGCAAAGTTAAGTCATGTGCTTTGAACGGATGCAAAAACTATCAAAACAAACAAAGAAATAAATTAATTGTTGAAATCTTTTATCCAAAATACTTTGTCAGTCTGAGGAGCTGTAATAAAGTCAATCTTATAAATAGCGCCTTCTCAATCAACCAGTTTGTTTTTCACATTCTCAACTAGCTGTTCACATGATAAAGGAGGACAATTAGCCTAGCAATTGGTCGTTAAAGCTCTGATGACCACTTCCTATTCACAGGGGGATGAGTAATATTAGTAATGACAGCATTGTAAGAGGGGCACAGTTGAACACAGAGGTCTGGGCCCATGTTTAATGATGGACAGTTTCGTTTCACAAAGATGACTTCCTTTACTCCTCTCTCAATCCAATGTTCCTCGCTATCAAGGATGTGCACATCTTCATCCATGAAAGAGTGACAGCTGGCTTGCAGATGAGTGTAAACAGCAGAGTCTTGGCCTGATGATGTAGCTCTTCTGTGCTGGGCCATCCTTTTGGCAAGTGGCTGTTTATTTTCCTTGATGTACAACTGATCACAGCCCTCCTGCCACTGAACAGCATACACAATATGACTCTGTGCCGGGGGACTGGATCGTTGGGATGGACCAGTTGTTGCTGTAACGTTATTTTGGGGATTGACAGCCACTGGGTTTTCATCTTTAGAAAATAAACATCTCGGTTTCTCTGAAACTCCTGCAACAATGTAGAATGACCACTGGTCTAGGTCTGGGTTCCTCAGAAGGGCAAAGCAGGGTACCTTTTTTCTAGTGCTGGAATGTACCTCGTTGTCTCGATCAATTAAGAAAAATCTTGTACAGTGATGGCAAACATGCCTGCAACTTTTTAAAACCTAGGATGCTTTAAATGTAAACCTCATTTGGGTGATAAATGGCAACTGCCATTTCTGTTTAATATCTACACTTTGTGTTGTCTATCAACAGGCTTATGGATAATGAAAGTGCTTGCACCGCAGTGTTTGTACTTTGTTTGAGGAAACGTAGGTAGATCAATGAATCCTATATTATTGAGAAATCAAATTTCATTCATATCCAGAAATCTCTTTGATTGATTCAACACGATAAGTCTTCCAAAAATGAACAGGCATTTACTGTTGCTACGGTAGAGAAGTTTCAGACTTTGCTTGTTTGTCAAACGTGTAAAATAAGATCTTTAGTTTTTGCATTAAAATCTATAACCTTGTTTATTCATATATTCTTTTTACTGACAATAGGAACATTGCAAATAAACAGTTTGATGGTAAAGGGCCAGACGCAGAAGGAAGCTGTGTTGTTGTGGCCGAGTGGTTAAGGCGATGGACTAGAAATCCATTGGGGTTTCCCCGCGTAGGTTCGAGCCCTGCGAACAACGTTGGAAATTCACATGTGTACCCTGTCTAACAAAAAGGAGCAGTGGAATTTTAAATGCTAAATCTACTTTTAAACAGCATGGCAATAGTGTGCACGTACCCTAAAGTGTCATTGTAAATGTTTCATGTCAGAATTTCAACGTTCTTCGAAAATATGATGCTACAACATGATTTTAAACATACAAATTGAGCATGTTTTCTTTCCTGGGTCAATATGTATTCCATGAGATTATGGTACTTGTGACTACTTGTTATTCTTTCATCTTTTCCTTTCTATATTTTCAGGTACAGTTGTGTCCACATGCTTGGAACTCCACTTGACATGTGTGGTTGTTGTGGCCGAGTGGTTAAGGCGATGGACTTGAAATCCATTGGGGTTTCCCCGCGTAGGTTCGAACCCTACCAACAACGCTGGAACTTCACAAAAATGTGTTTCCAATGCTATGAAAATCAACTGTGGCTTTTCAAATGCAAAATTTACTTTTAAACAGCATGGCAATAGTGTACATATGTTCTAAAGGAAGTCATTGCAAAAGTTTCATATCAATATTTCAACTTTCCTACAAAGTATCATGCTACAACATGCTTTTAATAAAATACAAATTGAACATGTTGTCTTTCCTGGCTCAATATGTATTTTGTGAAAACATATAGTAGTGACATTTTTTTATATTTTCATCTGTTCATTTGCATTTTCAGGTAAAGTTGTGTCAGCATACTTGTATTTCCAACTAAATTGTGTGGTTGTTGTGGCCGAGTGGTTAAGGCGATGGACTAGAAATCCATTGGGGTCTCCCCGCGAAGGTTCGAATCCTTCCAGCAACGAAATAACTTGTTTTTTTTAACTGACAACAGTGGCAAAAATAATGCACTCTTCTCGTCGCTCATGTAAAAACAATGCAGGGTACCTTTACTGAAGCATGCTCAAGAATCCAGGTAGAAAAATCTAGCAAAGTTAAGTCATGTGCTTTGAACGGATGCAAAAACTATCAAAACAAACAAAGAAATAAATTAATTGTTGAAATCTTTTATCCAAAATACTTTGTCAGTCTGAGGAGCTGTAATAAAGTCAATCTTATAAATAGCGCCTTCTCAATCAACCAGTTTGTTTTTCACATTCTCAACTAGCTGTTCACATGATAAAGGAGGACCATTAGCCTAGCAATTGGTCGTTAAAGCTCTGATGACCACTTCCTATTCACAGGGGGATGAGTAATATTAGTAATGACAGCATTGTAAGAGGGGCACAGTTGAACACAGAGGTCTGGGCCCATGTTTAATGATGGACAGTTTCGTTTCACAAAGATGACTTCCTTTACTCCTCTCTCAATCCAATGTTCCTCGCTATCAAGGATGTGCACATCTTCATCCATGAAAGAGTGACAGCTGGCTTGCAGATGAGTGTAAACAGCAGAGTCTTGGCCTGATGATGTAGCTCTTCTGTGCTGGGCCATCCTTTTGGCAAGTGGCTGTTTATTTTCCTTGATGTACAACTGATCACAGCCCTCCTGCCACTGAACAGCATACACAATATGACTCTGTGCCGGGGGACTGGATCGTTGGGATGGACCAGTTGTTGCTGTAACGTTATTTTGGGGATTGACAGCCACTGGGTTTTCATCTTTAGAAAATAAACATCTCGGTTTCTCTGAAACTCCTGCAACAATGTAGAATGACCACTGGTCTAGGTCTGGGTTCCTCAGAAGGGCAAAGCAGGGTACCTTTTTTCTAGTGCTGGAATGTACCTCGTTGTCTCGATCAATTAAGAAAAATCTTGTACAGTGATGGCAAACATGCCTGCAACTTTTTAAAACCTAGGATGCTTTAAATGTAAACCTCATTTGGGTGATAAATGGCAACTGCCATTTCTGTTTAATATCTACACTTTGTGTTGTCTATCAACAGGCTTATGGATAATGAAAGTGCTTGCACCGCAGTGTTTGTACTTTGTTTGAGGAAACGTAGGTAGATCAATGAATCCTATATTATTGAGAAATCAAATTTCATTCATATCCAGAAATCTCTTTGATTGATTCAACACGATAAGTCTTCCAAAAATGAACAGGCATTTACTGTTGCTACGGTAGAGAAGTTTCAGACTTTGCTTGTTTGTCAAACGTGTAAAATAAGATCTTTAGTTTTTGCATTAAAATCTATAACCTTGTTTATTCATATATTCTTTTTACTGACAATAGGAACATTGCAAATAAACAGTTTGATGGTAAAGGGCCAGACGCAGAAAGTAGCTGTGTTGTTGTGGCCGAGTGGTTAAGGCGATGGACTAGAAATCCATTGGGGTTTCCCCGCGTAGGTTCGAGCCCTGCGAACAACGTTGGAAATTCACATGTGTACCCTGTCTAACAAAAAGGAGCAGTGGAATTTTAAATGCTAAATCTACTTTTAAACAGCATGGCAATAGTGTGCACGTACCCTAAAGTGTCATTGTAAATGTTTCATGTCAGAATTTCAACGTTCTTCGAAAATATGATGCTACAACATGATTTTAAACATACAAATTGAGCATGTTTTCTTTCCTGGGTCAATATGTATTCCATGAGATTATGGTACTTGTGACTACTTGTTATTCTTTCATCTTTTCCTTTCTATATTTTCAGGTACAGTTGTGTCCATTGCTTGGAACTCCACTTGACATGTGTGGTTGTTGTGGCAGAGTGGTTAAGGCGATGGACTTGAAATCCATTGGGGTTTCCCCGCGTAGGTTCGAACCCTACCAACAACGCTGGAACTTCACAAAAATGTGTTTCCAATGCTATGAAAATCAACTGTGGCTTTTCAAATGCAAAATTTACTTTTAAACAGCATGGCAATAGTGTACATATGTTCTAAAGGAAGTCATTGCAAAAGTTTCATATCAATATTTCAACTTTCCTACAAAGTATCATGCTACAACATGCTTTTAATAAAATACAAATTGAACATGTTGTCTTTCCTGGCTCAATATGTATTTTGTGAAAACATATAGTAGTGACATTTTTTTATATTTTCATCTGTTCATTTGCATTTTCAGGTAAAGTTGTGTCAGCATACTTGTATTTCCAGCTAAATTGTGTGGTTGTTGTGGCCGAGTGGTTAAGGCGATGGACTAGAAATCCATTGGGGTCTCCCCGCGAAGGTTCGAATCCTTCCAGCAACGAAATAACTTGTTTTTTTTAACTGACAACAGTGGCAAAAATAATGCACTCTTCTCGTCGCTCATGTAAAAACAATGCAGGGTACCTTTACTGAAGCATGCTCAAGAATCCAGGTAGAAAAATCTAGCAAAGTTAAGTCATGTGCTTTGAACGGATGCAAAAACTATCAAAACAAACAAAGAAATAAATTAATTGTTGAAATCTTTTATCCAAAATACTTTGTCAGTCTGAGGAGCTGTAATAAAGTCAATCTTATAAATAGCGCCTTCTCAATCAACCAGTTTGTTTTTCACATTCTCAACTAGCTGTTCACATGATAAAGGAGGACCATTAGCCTAGCAATTGGTCGTTAAAGCTCTGATGACCACTTCCTATTCACAGGGGGATGAGTAATATTAGTAATGACAGCATTGTAAGAGGGGCACAGTTGAACACAGAGGTCTGGGCCCATGTTTAATGATGGACAGTTTCGTTTCACAAAGATGACTTCCTTTACTCCTCTCTCAATCCAATGTTCCTCGCTATCAAGGATGTGCA
>JBBPBX010100955.1:1752-12274 GCA_038048925.1 Garcialebias charrua
TAAACAGCTCAGGACATGTCTCCACACCCCCACACCCCGAATCAAAAATCATGGACAAGATGAGCACCCCGCCATGGCAAGTAACCTATAGGGGAAGCACTGTACCTGTAATGCTTATTTAGATCTGTAAGGCATTGGTTTCAGTCAACACTCACACATACAGGAGCTGTCCCAGGATTTCACCAACTAAACACATTTTTCAACTTTTAGTTTATTGTTATCCATAATAAAAGTGTTATAAAGTACATTTAAACAGCTTGTTCTTTGAGTTTTAAACATCATTGCTGCAGAAACACTGGCCCTTGTTTGAAACAGTTACTCTCTAGCCGTTTTCGCATTGACCGGCCCACAATGGCCCGGCCCCGCCTTCTAACCCGGGTTCGGCGTGTTTGCATTTTCCTTTTTTTCCCCGGGTCCGCCCTCGTTTTGGAACCATCTCCACCGTGGTTCTGATCGGGCCGGACTCCCCCGGCCCAGTTTGACGTCATTTACTGCTCACATTTGATTCGTTGTTTGCAGCAGGGGCTGGACTCGTTCTAACAACAACCTCAGCGCTAGCTGAATTTCATTAAAATTTAACTACAGAAACCCCTAAAAAAATTGTTAGCTGAATTAGTTTTTCTGAGTTTAATTTTTGTTAATAACTGATTACAAATCAGCTTATGTATCAGCTTATGTTAGAACGTAAATAACACGAAGCGCGCACCCATTTCCGCCTTTCAGCGCGACCTGAATGTCATTAAAATATAACTAATATTGTCTAACTCTTGCGCGCAGCCAGGGTTTTAAAATATAACTAATAATCTCTAACTTCTACGTGCAGCTAGAATGTTAAGAGGGGTGATTCCTATATAGGTAAAGTGGACTCCTAAAAAACCAATCTGCCGCTGTGGCTCAGAGAGATCGCGCACTGCTATTAGACTCTACATTTTATCTTGACCCGGGGAAGCGGGTTCGCTTCCCACCTGGTACAAAGTTATTTTACTTTTTTTTTTTTTTATTGGAGTAAATAAAAAGGAGTTTGTTAACCAAACAAACCCCTTTTTATTTACTCCAATAAAAAAAAAGGTAAAATAACTTTGTACCAGGTGGGAAGCGAACCCGCTTCCCCGGGTCAAGATAAAATGAGTGAAACAGCAGTGCGCGATCTCTCTGAGCCACAGCAGCGGATTGGTTTTTTAGGAGTAAGCTGATTTGTAATCAGTTATTAATAAAAATTAAACTCAGAAACACTAATATATATATTCAGCTAACAAATATTTTTTAGCGGCGTGTCCTCTCTTAAAACACTGTAAGCGCGCACACAAGAACACTCCACCCACGTCAAGTGAACACCCCACCCATTTCAAGAGAACACCCCACCCACTTCAAGGCTTGCTCTCCGGACAGTGCGTAATGAACGGGGGCGGGCCAGGGCTGGCTCTGGGCCAACCAGGGACGAGCCGGACTGGGGAGGGCTGTGCAATGCGAAAACGGCTTCTGTGACTTTTGTAAATGTGTCAGTTTTAGCATGTTTTAAAAGAACTCAAGCTTCAGAACATTGGGTTTCTTGAAGCTGCTGGTGTGTGATGCCGGGTACCGACCGGACTCGTTTCGGGCGGCGGAAGCGGCCGGTTTACATTGAAAGTCTATGTGGAGAGGCGTCGAGGCGCTGCGTATCGCGAAGTGGCGCGTTTTGAGTGTTTGAAGCGGCGCTTCAGCACACGGCAGTTCCTTTCCGCGCACGCGCGCGTCCGAAGCAACCTACGCGTTGAGCAGCGTCGAGCCGCCAAAGATCGACAAAGTTGATATTTTGCGGCTCGACGTTGCTCGACGCGTCCAGCAACCAATCGGGAGAGCCTCTGCTATGACAAAACGACAACGGGACTTTTTTTGGACTTTTTAAACTTACCCCATCGAGCCTCCATGAATTGGAACCAGACTCCGGTAAGAAACTTGACATTTTTACAGTTGCTGCTGTCCGCTCCAGCGTACGATCACCCCAAACATAAAAAAACGTTTTAATCTCAACAAAGACTGTCAGAGCTGCAGTTCGGCTCGTAGAAAACCCACGCAAGTAGGAACGATGCTAGCCTGGCCCTCGCCTTCCTGCACAGCTCCGCTCAATTCTCATTTCCCTTCACTGCACAGTCTGGGATTTCTCTCATAGACAACGATTTCTCCGGCCGATTTTTGACCGGACCAATCAGAGAACAGAAGGGGCGGAGTTTTTGGCCCCTAACCCACGCCCCCACCTGTCCCAGCGCAGCCAGCGAGCATTCGCATGTTCTCATTCAAAGCGATGCAGGACTGTTTATATGTGACACAAATTTATTAATTTCCCCTTCTTAATCCCTTATCTGGAGTTTTCTTTTTTTTTTGCCAAAAGTAAGTGATCATCGCTCCCTCCTCCTCCTCCTCTCCCTCCGCTGAGTGAAATGAACAAGGAAATGCCTCAGGTTGTCACGAGAGAATTAAAGTCAGGTTTTACGTTGCTGCCCGAGTCCCATCAGATTTCCTGGTCTTCTGGTGTGTTGGACCAGCGCTCCATGGTTTTATTTTATTTTATTAGGACGTTTTATTAACATATAAACACAGAATATCCAAAGGCAGCGAGAGAAAATTCAGCAGGAGGCGGAGCTGAAGTCAAGTTCAGAAGACCACGGGGGAGCGCGCAGCCAACGAGCATTCGCATGTTCTCATTCAAAGCGATGCAGGACTGTTTTATATGTGACACAAATTTATTAATTTCCCCTTCTTAATCCCTTATCTGGAGTTTTCTTTTCTTTTTTGCCAAAAGTAAGTGATCATCGCTCCCTCCTCCTCCTCATCCTCCTCTCCCTCCGCTGAGTGAAATGAACAAGGAAATGACTGAGATTGTCACAAGAGATTTAAACTCGGGTTTTACGTAGCTGCCCGAGTCCCATCAGATTTCAAAGTCAAAGTCAAAGTCAACTTTATTGTCAGAACTGCAATATGTACAGGACATACACAGGACCGAAATTGCATTTCTCTCAGTCCCTCGGTGCAACAGTAACCATCTAAACACTAAACACTAAAACATTTAATACACATAAGCATAAAATAGTAAAAAAGTGTAACACTGTCCTGAGTTTTTTCATAATAGTATAAAAGTATGAAAATTAACACCAACACTGAAACACCAAACACCCCTAAAACACCAAACACCCAATGAACATAAGCATAAAATGAAATAATAAAAGTGTAATACTGTCCTGAGTTTTTGCATAGTAGTATAAAAAGTATAAAAAGTATATCTAATAAACTGAAGGTTCTAGCATTGACATTTGCAAAGAGTGGCACAGCAGCATATAAGTTAATGTACACAGTATATGTATGAGGTAGTTGATGTTGGTATAGAGGCAAAGTGGCATATGCAGTGAGGCACATAAGGCACATTTGGCATCCTTAGATAAGGCTAGTCAGAGAATGCTGTATATGTATCTGCAGTAGTGTAGATAAAAGTAGTGTAAATGTAAACAGTAGTAATAAATGTAAAGCAGTAGTAATAAATGTAAACAGTATTAATAAATGTAAACAGTGAATGTAAACAGTAGTATGACTATAGGCAGTAATGTAATACAAACATTAGTGCAAATATGAGAAGTAGTGCAAACTGAATGAACACATGACCGAGAGTTTAGTGAATAACCCGTTTGATGACACAGAGTCCAGTGTTAAAAACTTTGTGTTGAGTGGTAATGTGTGAGAAAGTTTTTTGTGTTAAGGCAGTTCAAATGGGAGGGGAGGCAGAGCAGGCAGAGTGTTTAGCATTCTGACTGCCTGATGAACAGAGCTGTCTCTCAGTCTGCTGGTACGAGCCTGGAGACTCCTCAGTCTCCTCCCTGATGGCAGCAGTCTGAAGCAGCTGTGTAGTGGGTGTGTGGGATCACCTGCCATGCAGTGGGCTTTCCGAGTGAGGCGTTTGCTGTGTAAGTCCTGCAGTGAGGGCAAGGAGGTGCCGACGATCTTCTCAGCTGCTCTCACGATGCGCTGGAGGCTCTTGCGGCAGGATGCAGTGCATGCACCAAACCACACAGTGATGCAGCTGGTCAGGACACTTTCTATGGCACCTCTGTAGAAGGTGCACATGATGGGGGTTGAAGCTCCAGCCCTTTTCAGCTTGCGGAGAAAGTAGAGACGCTGGTGAGCCTTCTTCGCCAGTGATGCAGTGTTCCTGCTCCAGGACAGGTCCTTTGAGACGTGCACTCCCAGGAACTTGGTGCTGTCCACTCTCTCCACTCTCTCTCTTCTGGTGTGTTGGACCAGCGCTCCATGGTTTTATTTTATTTTATTAGGACGTTTTATTAACATATAAACACAGAATATCCAAAGGCAGCAAGAGAAAATTCAGCAGGAGGCGGAGCTGAAGTCAAGTTCAGCAGACCACGGGGGAGCAGCCATCAGCAGAGGCCACGCCTCCAGCAAGAATCGTTTGTCAATGGAGAAAGTCCAGACCCTAGTCAGAAGCGAAGTGAAGGACAAGGGTCTGGTTTTAACCAGGCTAGAATGATGCTCACGTGCTGCTGATTTTATCTGCCAGCAACATGAAACACAACTCGACCCGGAAAACGAGCTAGACCCCCTCCTCTGCCTCCCCCCAGTGCGCGTCATCAGACGCGTCTTCAGTGGCTTTGTGTGAACGTGACAAGCGGCCAAAAGGGGGCGGCAGGAGCGTTTTGACGATTCCGGTCGGTACCCGGCTTAATGCTGGAACAGGCCCAGAGTTAAACAGGACAGTTTTACTCACCGTTTGGTTTGGTTTGTGTTCCTGATGGCATGGTGACAATGAGCTTACTGTTGTGTTCACGTCGCACTGTACACCTGCCCCCCCTACACACACACAAACACACACAGAGTTACAATGGCACACCTGTAGCTGATTTTAAAACCGTCTCAGGTGAGGTGTTTACCTGCAGTAAGGACACTTCCTGATCTTCATGTGATTCTTCCAGAAGTCACTGATCAGGCTGCTCTTCTTCTCAACCAGGTGTTTAATCTGACAAGCACAATCAACCCTCTGTAGTCTGACACTTCAGCCGTGTATCCAGGAGGTGCACGTGGTGCACCTGCGACTGAGTGTTGGAGTGTTAAGACTCACTGGTTTGGAGTTTTCTGGACATTCAGTGTTCGCTCCAAGTATCCTGTCTGTGTACCCGTTCAGAACTTCTTTAATCTCGTCTCCCGTGGTTTTGGGGTTCTCCTCCAGGTGCTGAGACACAAACACTTCCAGAGTTAACAACAATCATAAACTCTTTCTGCGTCTGATCCAAAGTACTCAGTGTTTCCCCGAGGTCACGTCTCTTCTGTGATTTTGGTCGACTGGGGTAGGGGATGTAGGGGTTGGAGCGGAGACACATTTGTGTTGTCGGCAGTTGTCAACCGGGGGCGAGGGGGATGCATGAGAGGCGGAGCGCTACATCTGGTTTTTAGCTAGCACGTCTGTACATTATTGTGCAGCACAAGCTTAGCGCAATGCCACTGCCGGCAGTTGTCGACGGGGGGGTTGAGTGAAGGACATTTTGGTAGGCAGGGCACTCGGTTCTGTTAACAGGGTGGGGCGCCCTCCTTGGATAACAGTTGGGGAAACACTGCTAGTTGTACCTTTATGACATTAGTACTATTAAGGTTGGGCATCGAGTCTCAAGAATCAATTGGAACTGGGACTAACATTACGATTCTCCCAGAATCATTCAAATATTTTATTTTCGATTCCTATTTCTGATACACAGTCCGACCAGAAGCAGCCGCCGCCGAACACCAACGAAGAAGAATCCACAAGAAGTGTTTGCATACATGGCGTGAGCGACTGCGATCGAAAGTGTGGCTTAACTTTAAAGGTGCTATGTGTAACTTTCTGTAGAGTGCAGAACTTAGAAAAATTTTCAACAGGCAAAGCTTTCTGATCCCTCCCCCTCAGAGCCATATATGGCTCTGCTCCACCTTGCTCTGCTGAAATTCAAATTCAAGCTCTGTTGTTATTGGCTGGTTAAGGGCGGGTCACTCTGTGTTTTTAGTGTTTTTATAAATGCTGATAGAGAAGCAAGGGAACTATAGTTTTTTTCAGAGATTACTTTGTCTAACATCAGTCTGTCAGTAGATAGTGACAGAGTGAAGAAATATGTTAAAGACCGTGTAAAGTAAAATTAAATTTGTGTTTTGAGTTTGTCACACGGCATAAATATGTGTTATTAATCACCCATATAAATCTGACTGATTAAAAACATTGTTTACCTTATAAAATTAAGTCTCAAAAATCATGAAAAAACATGATTTTGCCTTGCTCTGGAACGCTGGGGGCGTGTCAGCACGTGGGCGTGGTTTCAGCGCAGTACTGCACCAGTGTCCTGCCCCCTGAGCTGACTGTGTGTGGAGAGGCAGACGGGAGCAGCAGTAAACCTGCTCTGTTTTTATCTGAGTTCTGGCTGTAACACCAGCTCATTTTTCCAAGAGTTACGCTGTTTTTAGTGCACTAACAACTCTGGTTTTGTTTTTAAAGTTGAGGACACATAACTCCAGCTGTTATGTGTTTAATAATAAGCGCTATTTTAGAAGATGAGCAGCGGACTCACTGCACCCGGTCCGACCCGGTCACATCGCATGCGGGGTCTGTGTTGGTGATTAAAATATATAGTAATCACGTTGATAAGTTATCTCATCTGTGTCAGCAGAGTCACGGCGTTTCACGGCGCGCGTGGCAGGATTTCAGCTCCACGCGGATCGCTCACACGACACACACACACGCGGGGGCGCGGAGGTGCGCGGAGGTGCAGGTGGCATGTGGTCGCTCCAGCAGCACGCCTGGGTTTGTTTGACTACCTCCTGCGTCTCAATGTCACAAAGGCTGCAGTCCTCCATGCGTAAAAGGAGTGAGTACTGGAGGGAGACGGTCGGTAGCGAGTGAACGGCTCCACCGAAGAACGCATTTATACGGCTGGAGCTGCAGGGGGTGGGGCTTGTTACCGTGTGACGAAACACGGTAACATTTAAACCACGCCTAAAAAATCCTGAAACAGAAATATCTTTATACACAGTTTGATCTATAACTCCAAAATTAATTGAGCTACAATTTTGAGACTTTTTACTCATTTACAAGATTACAATTATGACATTTATAATGTTTATTGAAGAAAATGTTGAAATTCACTTTACACGGTCTTTAAAAATATATTGTTAGAAAAGTTACAGACTGCATTACAAAGTTACATAGTGCAGCTTTAATAAGAGAAATGACCAGTCGGCTCAGTGCAGCACTTGCAACAATTTAATGGTAATTTAATTAGGTGGTTGAATCTCTCAGTCATCATCATCATCATCATCATCATCATCATCATCATCAGTGCTTTAATCTGGTCCAGGGCTTGTTGACAATCAGTTTTAGCTTTTTCATAAAGTGCTACTACAATATTTTGGCTGAAGTGTTGACATGATGGATGTCGTACGGGGCTCAATAACTTTAAAGCCGACGCATCAACAACATTCAGACGTAGATCCAGAGCTTTAAAAACTCCTACAGCTTGTGTTAATGCTCTGGATTGATCTGAATTACCTGATGAAGCTTGTTTAAATGCTGCCGTTAGTGGTGTTTGCAACAAGCTGCTATTCTGTAGAAGACACGTTCACGTTCGGATGATGTTGTTTCAAGTGTGTTAACAAGTTAAGACGTGTTGCTGCTGCAGATCCAATCTCCATGAAACAACGTCGACACACAGCTTTGAATTTGTTCACTTGTCTTTTAACAAGAAAGACATAATGATCCCAAACAGGAGACGCTAGGCTGCTAATGCTCCGCGTGTTGCAAGATTATAGCGACGTGCTGAAACGCACTTAGGAATTTTAGTTCCGCAGCTGATAATCTCTCATCAATAAAATTTAAAGAGTGAAAAAATGAGCGAAACGGTACGCACGTGGACCGAACCGAACGTGCCGTACCGAAACGGTTCGGTACACCAACGTGTAACGTTGCACCACTAGTATTTATGTTATAATAATTAACATTGTTTTGGTCCTCGCTAAGAATGCCCAGCAGTAACAATAAGCTAAATGAAATCTTGGACGTTATAAAACTGTTGAAGGAGCACAGGCTTTCCTTTGAATCATTTCAGCACATAGGGTGGACTTACCTGGTTCAGAACGTGTTCGATTTGATAGACTTCCTGCATGGCTCCGTGGTCCACTAACCTGAGCTGGTTCAGCAGCAGGTAGATGGCAGCTCGCGTGCACGTCAACATGTGACATGACAGACAGGAACCACGGATCAACAAGTAGAGCTTCTGTTGGAGACAAGCACAACAAACACTGCTCATTAACCAGCAGACCCACTGCAGAGGGAACTGTAAATAGGGATGCACCGATACCGATACCAGTATCGGGTATCGGTCCGATACCATGTGCGTTTACTCGTACTTGTACTCATAAAAGGGCTCCGATACTACAGGACCCGATACCAGTTTCATTTCATTTCATTGACTATGTAAGAGTTCAAATGTAAAACATTTTATTTTTTTGTACAAGTTTGGACATACTTTACAGATTACCAATAGTAATGTACTTTGTTTATTTATGTTTGAAGTGTCTAATGAAAATAAACAGTTTAAGTTAATTAGAATGATTTTTAAAAATATTAATTAGTACTTGTATCGGTACTTGGTATCGGCAAGTACTTTAATGTAAGTACTTGTACTTGTACTCGGTTTTCAAAAATCTGGTATCGTGCATCCCTAACTGTAAAACAGTGTTTTCCAGAGTACGAGTCAAATGAAGGAGACTAATCTCATTCGGAGTTGAACCTGCAGCCTGGAGAGCTCCAGCTGCCTCCATTAAAACAAACATTTACCAGTAGTTTAAAACAATGCTGTGTGTTGAGTGGCTAAAATTACACGCTCCTGTGAGAAACTGTAACTGGAGGAGGACGCAGCGTTTCAGAATCTGTGTCCAGGTCGACATTTGCTCACTGTGAACTGACTGATCAACAACATGTGGAAAAGATTTACAGCACCTTATATTCTCTATTGTCATGATTTACAGCCTTCTCAGTAACTTTTAGAGGTGGAGGCTAACAGCTCAAAGTAGGAGGCTGGATTCATTTAAACACAGATATTCTGTTTGGTGAAAATGTTGGTGAAGGCAGACTGTTTGAAAACGCTGATCACTGAGGAAAATGTTTTACCAGCGTCACAGACATGAAGTTATGAAGTCATAATCAGCAGCAGCTGTCAGTCCATTAGTAGAGAGATATACAGTAACATACATTTTCAACACACTAAAACTGACTGAACTGAACACTAAACACACTAAAGTACACTGTAACTATAAAACCCAAGCATGCTAAATATCACAAATCTCTCAAACCTCATCACTCACTTTCGCTCTCGCTGTGACTATCATACTGAACTCCCTTCATCAGTTCAGTGTCTTGCCCATGGACACTTCGGCATGTGACTGCTGGTGGATTCCAACCCCCAACTCTTGCATTGGAGGACGACTGCTCTATCCACTCAGCCACAGCTGCCCCAGCCAGGTTAAAACAATCCACACCTTTAATACAGGTTACACTCTTCCCTCAAGGACACACTTTACAAAGTAGCTACATATTATTGAAATAATCGTTAGTTGCAGGCAGCTCTAGTAGGACAGAGACTTCCTGGTGCTTCTGGTGACCTTACATCACAATAAACTTAGCTCACCTTACATCACAATAAACTTAGCTCACCTTACACCATTTTAACCACTTCACAAACAGAAACCAGTCCTCTGCCTTTTTAAGTCTAATCTATTTTACTCATCAAAGCCATTTGATGTTCAGTTAACTTTTGCCATGCATAATTTTCACCTTATCAGATTATTATTTTTACAATAAAATACATAAAATTCAACTGAATTTGTGATTGTTTTGGCATATCTGTGTGTATTACTAAACTGATGCCCTTTAAACACGAGAAAAGAACTCACTGCATTATTTTGGGGTAGAGACTGATTTTTCCTCTCTAAGGAGAGGTGGTGCCCACACACGAGGTTATTTGCATATTACATGCATCATTTTATGAGCTTAACTCATAACTTATAATTAAATATGTATATATGTATAACCCCATTTCCTCTAGACTTGAATGATGTTTATTTACCAATAAATAGTTTTATGTCTAAGCTTTCTCCTTTTCCTAAGGTGATACTGTATATTCTGGCAGGCTTGATCAGCTTCTCTGGTTCTTAGTTTTTGATGATGACAATGTAAACACTGTAAAATAACTCAAACACAACTTTGTGTGTATCATTGCAAGTCCAGGAGTTTGGACATTTGACATCAAAGAAATCACTCCATGAGAGATGACATGGCCTAATAAATAGGGGACTGAGATGGTGTAGGGGCAGGGCAGCCAACTCGGGACCCAAAGGCCCTGGGCTCGATCCCCGGTCATTGCACATCTCGTGGTGTCTCTGAGCAGGACACCTCATCCTGAATTGCTCCCCGGGTGCTTACATAGCTGCCCACTGCTCCACTTGGATGCAACTCAGGTGTGAT
>JBBPBX010100956.1:0-12274 GCA_038048925.1 Garcialebias charrua
TACCTTAAGACGTCCGCCTTGGTTCTGGTAAAGAGCTGTGGTCAACTTTAGACTGACAAGTCGTCGGTCCCGCAAGTCCAAGCTGGACTCCACGCGTGTTTACCTTGTCGGTGTCGGTGATACTCGCTTTCATCGGCAAAAGTCGTGGCAGTCGTGGTTTCTTGGCTCAAGATAATTTATTCCAGGAAGGAATAACAAACGCTCGTTCGAGGTGGACTCATAACAGCCTGTTATCAGTCCTTAGCTGAAGACGCAGGTCGTTAGCTCTTGACCAAAACGTACCCAGCTCTTGGGAAAGGTTCACATCTCTTTGAAATTCCCAACAAACTCTCGAAGCGTTCTCGCACAGTAAGAACTTAAAAAGCAGGAACAAAGAGAGGAGTGGACTTGCCTTATCAGGCCCAAGGTCAGCCAGAGCAGAGAGAGCTTTGTTTAGGGAACAGACAGAGAAAGCTGGAGCCTTGTTCATGATTAAACTGTCTTCTTATTTCTAAACAAAACAGTCGGGTCTCTGTGACCCGATATTTCCCTTTAACACAGCAGTGAAACACAGTTTAACTCTCAAAGAATAACACAGCTTAAAAGCACACATCATGAAAATGACAAAAGTTATTCTTTTGATCACATCAGCTTAAAATCAAAGATAGAAATAGTCTCTTATTGGTGACTATGTTATCAGATTATAGCTAAATGAATGATTTTGTAGTAAATGTCTTGCTTTACTGAGAGGTCAGTAAAGGTCATCACTGGACAGTTCAAAGACCTTAATTTGACCCTGGGTAGGTCCACTACATCTCCCCCCTTTTGGAAGCCATCGCCAGTCCTTGGGGATGGGGTCCAACACGAAAGGAAACCTTGAACTGTCTTTGATCTTGAAGTAATCCAGCAAGTGAAAAGAAAAATCAAAAATTATAATCCCATAAAGTTTTGGAAATTCCATACTGTTCAGAGGTAATCCCATTGCGAAAAGCTTTTAATCCTTCGGAAAACAAAGTCTGTTAACTCTTGGAAAACAAAGTCTGTGATCCTTTGGGAAACAAAGTCTTATAATCCACAGCGGTAATTCCATAGCAGTAATTCCACAACGATTAGTTTTGTTGATTGATCAGCACCAATTGTTTTCATAATCAGCATGTAGAGGGGATCCCTCGATTGACGCAGAGGAGGCGACCCTTGGATGAAGGTTGAAGACCAAGCGTTGGAGCTGCAGGTCCCCACATCGAAGGTTGTTGGCTGGTTGGTTTCCAGTCAGTGCCACTCTGGTTCTATGTGTCATGCAATTATGTGGTTTTTAAGGTGGGCTTATGATTGGGATTTTACATTAAGCCTTACCTATATGCACCTGGTATGTAAGCTATCATGGTTTAGATCAGCTACAATTACCAATTAAGGGGTGGATCAATTCTGTAAATTTAGATATAGGGATTTGTACCTATAAAATTTTGGAGGGCTTCTGTAACGAAGGCCTCTAATTCCAAACTATTCCTCCATTCATTACTTAGTTTAGGTTAAACTAAAATAAAAATGAAATATAGTTTGATCTAAATGTCTGTTGTCTTTTAGACGAACGACGTAGGATTTGGTATTCCTAATAAATTTTGAAGTCTATGGCGAGACTCATCAAAATGAATAGACAATCTAGAATAGAAACGATCGAATCGGTTCAATTTAGAAATTGTGAGACCAGTGTAGTTTATTGTACCTTGAGCAACTTTAAACTACATTGACTCTTCAACGATTGAAACTTAACAAAACGAACTGCATGTTGGCATAGTTAAATCCATATCATTCATTAACCAATGTTAATACAAAACCTTTTTGGCTGGGAGTGTTCAGAACCAAAACAATATCTCAACTAATGACAACAGTAATGACTAAACAACAAGGAAACAACGTTTCACTGCTTCGACACACTCCTGTCGTCAGATTCCAAAGTGCAACACACAAGAAAAACAGGTCTCAACTTTATGACCGAGGTCAAATTAAATCTCGTGGATTTAAACGGTTGTTAAGGTTAGTTTTTTGTTGTGGGTTTTAGGCTTAGCGTTTCTAAGTTCAAATTGGACAATGCGACTTATAGGGTGGAAATACAGTAGTTTAAACCTGATTAGTTTATTTACTAACTTGTGTTTGGACGACCTTATTATCCCATGAAGTCGGTGAGTTTGTGAGATCTTTGTCTTTTGTGGAGTCATTGAACGCCTTGTAAGGTTTGATCTGATTTCGATGTACCCATTTAGCAATTGGCTCTTTGCGGCCTTTGCTGATTTTGATTTCGTAGACGACTGAGGACACTTTGTCTGTTATCAGATGAGGTCCAGTCCACCTGGGCATTAGTTTGCGGGCGAGAGTTCCGGTCTCGGACCCTCCTTTCCCGGTTGCTGGAGCGAACGTATAGTACCAGACTCTGTCTCCCACTTGGAGTTCATTATGAGAGGCCTTCTGGTCGTAGTACGCCTTGCGTCCTTCAGCGGATTTTTCCAGGTTTTTCTGGGCGAAAGCAAAAGTGTTTCTGAGGTGTACATTCAAATCTTTGTCTTTGGCATGGCCTAACATCACCCCCCTTTGGTCATGGGGGACCACGAGCACAGGTGAGGACGTCCGTCCATGGGCACAAGTTAGGATGCCACCGTTTAGTTTAAGCTGTTCGCGCAGCTGAGAGAAGACGGTACACAGGAATCGTTTAGGTTTTGGCCAACGTATCTTCTTACGTTTACCTCTTTCCGTGTAATTCAGGTGTGTCACAACCGTCGGCGCAGTCGCAGGTGTGTCTGATTGTACAGACTGCGACGGGTCACTGTCGTTGTGTGTGTCTTCCCACTTCTTGACTGAAGAGAGGCTCTTTGAGTCTGTAAAAACTATGTCATTTCTGATTAGTTCTAGACTCAAATGTTCCTGAACCAAGGTTTCATCGAAAGCTTGGCTGATAGCCGATTTACCTGTCCCAGGGGACAGTACAGCAACCTCGGTGTGGGGTCCTTGGATCTCCACACCTTTCTCTACCTGTGGTAGGTAATGTGAGTTTGCCCCCTTCTTGTCTGATGAGGGGTCCTCGTAATCTGCAACAATGATGTCCAAGTGACTGTCAGCGTTTGGATGACTGTCATTTTCTGGACTCAGATGCCCTTGAACCAAGGTTTCATTGAAAGCTTGGTTGATTGCCGAATTACCTGTCCCAGAGGACAGTACAGCGTCTTCGGTGTGGGATCCTTGGATCTCAACACCTTTCACTACCTGTGGTAGGCAGTGGTCAGGGAGTGCTGAATGTGTCAGCTCACAGAGGAGGTTCTCTTGTTGGACCAGAGTTTGGTCCAACTTTTGGGTCTCTTCTGTCTCACCTGTAGTTGAAGGTTCACTTACCGGGCTCTCGTCCTCGGATGAGGTGTCCCGTGTGTCCTTTGCGGTACCTGCGGTTAGGCAGTCTGTATCGCAACTAGGAAGCACCTGTATTGGCAGGGGTTTTCTCACTGTGCTCCACATTTTCCGTCGACCATAATCTATAATCGCGTTGAAGCGGTTTATAAAATCTTGGCCAACCAAAAATGGGAATGAGTCAAGTTTAGACACGTACACCGGGTGGCGTAGTGTCATTTCGCCAATCTGCATGTGAACCATAGCCATAGCTGTTAGGGTTGTTCTCGTCTCTGCGAGACCCTGTAGCTCAATAGCACATTTCTCAAAGGGTATTTGCCTGTCAACACCGTTAGCGGCGGTCCTCAGCTCCTCGAACAGCTTGGCCGACATAATGGTTATATCAGAACTGCCATCCAGGAGGGCTTCACGCTCAAGGACACCTTCCAGTGTGATAGGCAGGTAAGCTTTCTTAGCCACCCCCCTTTGTATAAAGTTACACAGAAACCTCACAGGTCTTGGCCCACGTTTCTGTTCACGTGTGACTCTGTCTGTGTAATCTTGTTTACTGTCAGCATCTTGTTGGCTGTCAGCATCATGACCTTCAGGATGTTGTTGTGTGTCAGCAATTGGTTTGCTGTCAACATCCATGGCAATGTTGGTAGTAGTGTGCGCTGAGTTATTTGTGTGCTCTGAGTCTTTGTGAAAGACAGTGCTACACATCGCTCCAGGTTGGTCAATGTTGATAGTGTCATTATCAATGATAACGCCACTCATTGTATCAGGTTGGTCAAGCACAGTAACATTCAAATCTACTGACAAACTACTTACTTCCTCTGTCTCTTCCGAGCATAGAGGTGTTGGGCCATTATTCCGGGACATTCGTGACTCTTTGCCTGTCTTGAACTGTTCTGTTCGAGGCGCGGGAGGTGCAGTTCCAAGGCTCAGGGGTTTCTGTTGGGACCACGCATAGTTACATGAGTATAGGTCCTCATCCTTCAATTTCTTTTGAAGTCCACCCACCGATGGACCTTGGTTTTCACCCATCTGGTTCGATCTGAACCGTTGTGGGTCTCTTAGAGAGTGAACACCTACCTTTTGTGGTTCGTTGCTTGTCTCAGATTTTTCAATCTGAGGTGCTTCAGGGGCGGGGCTCCCTTTAAACCATTTTGAGTCACTGTTCCAACTGGTACCAACATTTCGGTGTATGTCAGTTTGAAAATCTTGTTCATTCTTGCTAGTATTATCCAACTCTTTTAACAACCGACGCGTGTTCTCCACCACTTCTGAGGTCAGAAGGCCTTTGAGACGATAGTGTTCATTCTCGCTAGTATCATCCCACTCTTTTACCAACCGACGCATGTTCTCTGCCTCTTCTGAGGTCAGAGGACCTTTGAGACGACGGTGTTTATCCTCGCTGTCTATAGGAGAGTGAACCTCGCCTATTTTTTGCGACTGTGATACGACCTTTTGACCTGGGCACACCTCAGAGGGTGTTTTGTTTTGCATGTGAGCCTCAACAGCAGTTACAGCGCACTGTTTCATCACTGATTGTTTAAACTGATGTTGTAGCTCAAGGCCTTTTTTGAGAAGTTTTTCTCTTTGTCGTTTGCTATTGATGTCACTAACTGTGTGCTCTGAGTTATCCATGTGCTCTGAGTTATCAAAGACAAGGTCACTCAATGTACCAGTTCGGTCATCCTCTGTATCATTCAAGTTTTCAAACAACCAACTTATGTCCACTATCTCCTCAGAGCTTAGAGGTATGTTGCCTCTTTCCTGGAACTTTTGTGACCTTTTGCTACTCCCGGACTGTCCAGTCCGCAGTGCAGGGGCAGGGCCTTTGCTCGGTGTAGACCGCGGAGGGTCACTTAAAGAGCGGACATCCACCGTTTGTGGTTTTTTGCTTATCTCGGGCAGCTTTGTCCGAGGTGCAGGGACAGGGCGTGTGCTCGTCCTTCTCAACCATATTGGGTCTCTTAACCACTTCGGGTCATTGTTCCAGCGGACACCTTCATGTCGTGGTTTTTTAGTTCGAAAAACATGTTTCTTCTCGCCTTTTTTAGGAGAGGGAGTTGATGAACTTGTCCCTTCCAGCTCCAGCGAGTGGGATTTGACCTTGTCTTGGTAATGTAGTTCACGCTCTGGTTTTGTTTTTAACCAGATCGGGTCAGGGAGTTGACGAACATCAAAACCATTTATAGCACGCCGTTTTATTTTTAATTGCTCAATCTCACTTTTTAACTCAAGTTGTTCTTGTTGAAAATTTTCTCTTCTGCGAATGTTACTAAGCCTTAACGATTCAAGCTTTGCTGTGAGCAGCTGTAAAGCTTGATCATAATTGTTATCTCCCATCTTTTAGTTTTGATTTTGTGTGAAAAAAATCAAAAGATTGTTCTCATGTTAGTGTTTGCAAATAAATATTCACTTTTAATGTAGCACTGAGTCAAATAAACTAATCAGCTGAGGTTTACGTGTTTCACTGTGTAATAAGTATTCATAGGTACCTTATATCAGGTTTTTACCCTCAATGAACTTTGTAAAAGTTAAATGCACTCTTGCAGTGTTAACTTTAAAATAGAACTTACGTTCAAACAACAGTTACTAACTAACCCAAGCAGCCTGATTTCCGTTTTTTCTTACTCAAACGCTTATAAAAGAGGGCTGACTTAAATGCAATGACTTCACTAAAATGTGACAGGATGCTGCTTGAGCATGCCTTTAAAAAGATGTCTTGCAGTCTCAGTGAAACTGATTTCGTACTGCATTTGACAGTTATCAGGAGTGAAAAAGGTACTTTCGTTTGTTATTTTAAATTCTTCATTTAAAATAAACTGGAGTCATTAATTTTACACAGAAAAACGTTAAAAATGCAATTATTTAACTAAAAGTGTACAGATGTACAACAATTCTGTTTAAAATTCAGAGATGTGAAGACCTCAATGTGGAAATGCTCTGTTCTCTATAATTTTTTATTTTTATTTAATTTGAAAATCAAATAAAAATTGCTGTTTTGAGTGTTATTCTAAATCTCTTCAGTATTTAAAATGAGCATAAATTGTTCGTCTGTACCTTTGTTATTCTAAAATTTTTATTTAAAATAAACAGGAATTTTTGTTTGTGTACAGAACAATTTTTTAAAAGCTGGTAATTCCACCATAAAAATGCTGACTTCTCATGATGTATTTGAGAAAACTCATCTGTCAACGTCTTTAAACCAACAGGGGGCAGCTTCGAGTCTTAATGTTTATCACGAGGAGACTGAGTTTTTCATTCAGTATTTAAACTAAAAACTACCTTTTAGAGTTAGTTTCTAGTATGTTCGTGATAAACGCTCGAACTGCGGTCTTGTCAGAGACAAATCTATGTTGTTAGACAGTTTAGATGGCTTTAAAAATGAGTTTTTAAACGCTCTGTGAAATCTCTTTTCACCGTGTGTGTGTGAATGTGACTGCTTGTCGCTCGAAACGCACCAGGAAATGACGACACAAATAGGCGGGTCGACGCAGCGCGTCACCAGCTCTGCTGTGCTGAGCGAGGCGGAGCTCGCTACACAGATACGTGACGTCAACCAATCAATCACAGCGGTTGTAGTTCATTCCAAGCATTCATGGTAAAAGTAGTTTTTATTACCTTCGACCAATGTAGTACCGGAAATGACGACAAAGTGGGTTGGTCGCAACGGCGTGCGTTCCCACTACAGCGAATCAGCGTTCGCCACGAGTGATTGACAGCTCACAGCTCTCGTTTCATCCAATCACAGCTCGTAAACAAACGTGTACTAGGACACGTAGCTCTTTAACGTTAGCTTAGCACAACAGAACACAACTTTATAGACTCGTAAACAACTCAAACGCTTCAATTTAACTCCCCAAAACTCTGAAACATGCGGCGAACACACCTAGACAGGCCAACTTAGTTACGCTCAGTAACACAGCACTGCAGCTGTTGAACAAACACGGACTCACTCGGAGCGCGTAAAGGTCGGTTCCGGTCCACTTCGTCGTGGAGCAGAAACTTGGGTCTGAACAGAACCACTATCCGACTACGTTCTACAGTAATATGCTTCTATGACCTGCTCTAACATGTAAAATGCCACAACAGCAATCTTGTAGATGTTAAATTAGCTTTCAGGCTTCTGACTCGGCGGTCAAACAAAGCGTTGTACAGGAGTCTGCGTGAACTGGACCGAAACAGGACCAGAACCACCACAGACCACGGCTGACAAAACTTCACCTGAATGCTTCCAACAGCGTCTAACAGAGATGAAACAATAACAATCTCACAGCTTCAAATGATAAAAACATGCAGAATCTGCCTGCTTTGAACACTTCCAGCCAAAATCATTATCCTCAGAGTTTAAAACTTGGATCCTCTTATGCAAACATGACGTTACAGTTCATGACTGAGACCACAGATATCAATAAACTTTCAGAACCACGTACGAAGGCCACCAGATGTAAGAATTATGAGGAGGTCAATATTAATACTGACCTCTTTATCCTTAATTAATCTACTTATTCAGATTGAATAGTAAATTCACGGATTCTGTTCTTTTTCAGTTTACCCAATATCTCTGTGATCTTTATGATGGATAAATAAACAGAGCCATTAAGTGACAAAGACGTTAACTTAGTTTGATATGTCAAAGAGACACTATCATTTATTTAGAATAAATCAACTAAATTAACACCATTACACTTGATTGACATGATTTCACTTTCTTTCAATTTAAAACGTCAGCACACTTAAATTCAACACAACAGACTTCAATATTGGATGTAAACATATTTAGTCTGAGGGCTCTTTAAACTTAAAATAGTTTCCAGCTTAGATTGAGAGGGGAAAGAATAGGAGGAAAGATTTAAGAAGAATTGGGAGGTTAAAGGGATTGTGACATGATTTTTTTACTATTCATAAAATTGCTCAAAATATATATATTTTATCATTTAAATATGTTTGTTTTTGCAAACAAAATGATAAATCACTTTAATTTTGCTTTAAAAGTGATTTTGAACTTCAAGCCGTGTTTAATCATGGGAAATCCGATTACACTCGAACGCACCATATGTGATGTCACACTGGGCAGAGGGCTGTGGTGTCTTTAATAGCGGACAATTTAAAACTGGACGAATTTAGCAATCTATGTGAAGATTTGAGCTATTTGTCTTCATTTTGGGAAGCAGAAAATAGTTTGGGTGATGGAACAAGAAACAACAGGATCTAATTTAGGTCTGATGCTGTATCAGACTTCCTTCATGTCGAGCTGCTCATACCTGCGCACTGTGACAAGCCCAGAGCTCTGCCCGGTGTGACATCACAGATGGTGCGTTCGTGTGTAATGGGATTTCCCATGATTAAACACGGCTTGAAGTTCAAAATCACTTTTAAAGCAAAATTAAAGTGATTTATCATTTTGTTTGCAAAAACAAACATATTTAAATGATAAAATATATATATTTTGAGCAATTTTATGAATAGTAAAAAAATCATGTCACAATCCCTTTAAGAGAGGAAGTTTATCTTGCATTTATGAAACCAGATGACACTCTTCCGTACGCGTCCAGCTAAGATATCATCACACCTCCAGCAAGCAAACAGCTGCTCCTTTACCTTAAGACGTCCGCCTTGGTTCTGGTAAAGAGCTGTGGTCAACTTTAGACTGACAAGTCGTCGGTCCCGCAAGTCCAAGCTGGACTCCACGCGTGTTTACCTTGTCGGTGTCGGTGATACTCGCTTTCATCGGCAAAAGTCGTGGCAGTCGTGGTTTCTTGGCTCAAGATAATTTATTCCAGGAAGGAATAACAAACGCTCGTTCGAGGTGGACTCATAACAGCCTGTTATCAGTCCTTAGCTGAAGACGCAGGTCGTTAGCTCTTGACCAAAACGTACCCAGCTCTTGGGAAAGGTTCACATCTCTTTGAAATTCCCAACAAACTCTCGAAGCGTTCTCGCACAGTAAGAACTTAAAAAGCAGGAACAAAGAGAGGAGTGGACTTGCCTTATCAGGCCCAAGGTCAGCCAGAGCAGAGAGAGCTTTGTTTAGGGAACAGACAGAGAAAGCTGGAGCCTTGTTCATGATTAAACTGTCTTCTTATTTCTAAACAAAACAGTCGGGTCTCTGTGACCCGATATTTCCCTTTAACACAGCAGTGAAACACAGTTTAACTCTCAAAGAATAACACAGCTTAAAAGCACACATCATGAAAATGACAAAAGTTATTCTTTTGATCACATCAGCTTAAAATCAAAGATAGAAATAGTCTCTTATTGGTGACTATGTTATCAGATTATAGCTAAATGAATGATTTTGTAGTAAATGTCTTGCTTTACTGAGAGGTCAGTAAAGGTCATCACTGGACAGTTCAAAAACCTTAATTTGACCCTGGGTAGGTCCATTACAAAGCATGTTTTTTGGTCTGTGGGAGGAAACCGGAGTACCCGGAGGAAACCCACGCATGCACGGGGAGAACATGCAAACTCCACCCAGAAAGGCCCCGGACCGGGATTTGAACCGGCAACCTTCTCGCTGAGAGGCAGCAGCTCTACCAGTTGTGCCACCGTGCTGCCCTAAATAATCCCTAAATCTGCCTGTTGATTAATCCTGCGGTCGCTCACTGATGTCTATCATATTCTCAGCGAGCATCCATCGACTTTTTATTCTCTCCCCGTGACCAGACAGGTCGGGAGTACAGAAAGGCAACCGCGCACGCGTGCTTCCCCGTGCTCCCCGCAACAAGGCTGGGACGGAGCCGAGCCCTGAGTCGGCACGAAGGAACTTCAAAGGTGACCAGCGGAACGAGGAGCCAGGGAGAAGACACGCGGCTCGCTCCTCTGGGCAGAGGAGTGAAGCAGCAACAGTCCGCAGCGGTGTTATATCTTATTAAAAAGTTCTATAAAATAAATAAAAAATAAAAACAGAGCACTGGTCCAGCTGTACACACAAATGCACCAGGAAATATGCAGTTTTAACTCCCACTCTCATAAACCTCCATGGAAACTCACTCCTGCCTTCTGGGTGGAGACGTAACTGAAGTCACTTCACACTTCGGCACTCTTCGGCCGGGTTTCCGGATTCATTCAGGACTCGTTGTTTTTTTTTAACCCTCGCCTGGCCCAAATGCAAAAATGAAAATAGACATCATATTAAACTACAGTAATTGTCCAATATGGTGAATTGTTACTGTCATGGTGGGTGTTGTCCTTTAAAAAGGTAGAATCAGCACAGAAACAGCATAGAAATGTAAATGCCCTTACTTTGATTGAAGAGGTGGTAGACAGGCTTATTGGGTGGTTCTGCTGGTCAAACCTGGATCAGAGGGAACTGCTTTCCGCCGCCATGACGATTCAGGTACCGTATTTTCCGCCGTAAAGTCGCATCTACGCCGTAACTCGATGCAATGTTTTTGAACGGAGCTCGTTCGTAAAGTCGGAACGTCGTAAGTCGAGGCCGTCGTAAGTCGGGGACCACCTGTACAAAAATCAAAAGAAATATAAGAGACAAAGTGCTTCACTTATAAAGAACAGCCAAGGAAATATTATTTTTTGGCACATCTAATTTACATATTATTTATATATTTTTTCTTTTCACTTTTCATTTTACAGTATATGCTTTTTATATGATTTTCTATTGTTGTCTGTACCTCATCTAGGTTATTTGTTTAAAAAAAGTCTCTTTTGTAAATGAGTCCTCATGGCTCGATGAGACTAACCTGTAGAAATAAAGGTTGAATGAAAAAATAATAATCTAATCATCTAAAACAAAACATTTGTTGTACAACAAACAAATCAATAAGAAGTTCAGTTGCTGTTTTAAAACTATTGGTATTTTCCATGGCCTAGATTCTTTGAAACATTCAATTAAATTCCGTTATTTATCGGTTTTCACTAAAGACCCTTTAGTGCTTAATAAATAACATGAAGGAGTTGTGCAGATAACTGATGACAGACTCATTTTGCATGTTCCCTTTCTTTATCAGGACTTCTACAGTCACAGTAATTGGGTGGAGCTGGGATACACAGAGCCATATATCAACCTCATACGACCAGACCTCCCTCTGGAAAACCTGGCAGGTTAGTGTGTCTGAACACTGGGAGGATGACGATGATCTGTGGGTTGGGTAAACGTGCAATAAATATGACGACATGTGTCATTCTATCTTGGATCATATCTGATCAATAAGAATATTATTTTTACTTTTGCTCAGTAACTCTTAGATACAATCTGCATGACTAATTCCTGGAAGGCATTTCTTTATTCAACCAGGAGTTGATAGAAAAGAAAAACATATTGAATTTGTCATTCTTCCCATACAGATGTGAACACTGCCACCTGCAGCGACTGTGCCAGTGGAAAATGCCCAAATCCGATCCTGCCCAACATCCTGAAGGAGAAGAAGCTCACATCAGGCTACATGGGAATCTTCTCTTCTACAAAACCTCAAGGTTTAGTGTCTCATATCTTTAATCTAACTGAAAAATCTCATTCATCAGAAAGACATAATACATAAAATGTTCCACCATAGTATGCGGGCACACACTGAATAAAATGCCATTCTCAGTACATTTAAAATATGCTGTTCTTCAGGAATAATCTGTTTTCTTTCAGATTGGGAAGTAACCTCAGTAATTTAGGAGTGCAAAACATTTACTTAATTTGTTAGTATGGCACTTTTCGAATTTCCTGTTTAGCCCATTTGTTTTGGTAGTTATGAGGGTCTCAAATAATAAATTACTGTACTGCATTTCAACATTTTTCTTACATTTAGTCTAGAAGGCTTTAAAAGAGACTATTTAAAGATTTGTTCCTAAAATTATAAGCAAACTTACCGGTACATTAATTTGTATCATACCATTTGCCTTTCAGAGTTAAAAAAAAAAATCCATTTTTTTTAGACTTTTATATGTTGAATTGATGTTCACT